>RJWM01002463.1:46353-128494 GCA_004363535.1 Dasyprocta punctata | reverse complement strand
GGAGGGCGGCTCAGTTCTCCCTTGTCCAACACCATTTATTAAAGAGGCTATCTTCCTTCCAGTGAATGTGTTGGGCACCTTTGTTAAAAATAAGATAGCTTAGTGTGTCTACAGTTGTTTCTGCACCTTCTAATCTATTCCACTCATCTTCAGGTCTGGTTTGGTTTTTTTGTTTGTTTGCTTGCTTTTTGCCAGTACCACACTGTTTTTTAATCACAGTAGCTTTGTAGTATAATTTCAAGTCAGGCATTATGATGCTCCTGTCTTGTCTTTGTTGCCCAGGATCACCTCTACTATTCTAGGTCTCTTCTGGTTCCAGATGAATTTTAGGATTGTTTTCTTTAATTCTGTAAGATATGCTGTTGAAATTTTGATTGGGATTGCATTGAATCTATATAACAGTTTTGGAAGTATGACCATTTTCACTATCTTGATTCTTCCTACCCAAGAGCATGGGATATCTCTCCATTTTCTTATATCCATCCTCTTCAATCTCCATTTTCAGAGTACTGCAGTTTTCAATATAGAGATCTTTTACATCTTTCATTAGATTGATTCCTAAGTATTTCATTTTGGGGGGATGCTATTGTAAAAGGTATTGTTTCCCTGCTTTCTTTCTCAGTGTGTTTGTTATTCGTGTACAAGAAGGCTATTGAATTTTGAGTGTTGACTTTGTAACTAGCTGCATTGCTAAATCTGTTTATTAAATCTAGAAGTCTTTTAGTGCAGTTTTTGGGGTCTTCTAAGTAGAGTATCATGTCATCTGCAGACAGTGATAGTTTAACTTCTTCCTTTCCTATCTTCAATCCTTTTATTTCTTTCTCTTGTCTAATTGCTCTGGCTAAAGTTGCCAGAACTGTGTTGAGAAAGAGTGGAGACAGTGGACATCCTGTCTTGTTCCTGATTTTAATGTGAAAGCTTTCAGTTTTTGCCCATTTAATATGATGTTGGCTGTTGGTTTGTCGTAGATGGCTTTTATCAGATTTAGATACAGACCATCTATTCTAATTTTCTGTAGAGTTTTTATCATTAATGGGTGCTGGTCTTTGTCAACAGCCTTTTCTGTATCTATTGAGATAATCATATGATTTTTATCCTTGACTCTGTTATTGTGATGTATTACATTTATGGATTTATGTATGTTGAACCATCTCTGCATCGCTGGGATGAATCCCACTTGCTCATGGTGTACAGACTTTTTGATGATTTGCTGCAGTCTGTTTGCCAGTATCTTATTGAGGATTTCTGCATCAATGTTCTTTGGGGAGATTGACCTGTAATTCTCTTTCTTAGTTGGGTCTTTCTCTGGTTTTTAGAGTAATACTTGCTTCCAGGAATGAATTTGGGAGTATTGCTTCCGTTTCAATTTCATTAAAGAGTTTGAGAAGTAGTGGTGTTAGGTCTTCACTAAATGTCTTACAGAATTCAGCAGTGAATCCGTCAGGGCCTGGGCTTTTCTTTGTTGATAGGTTTTTAATTACATTTTAAATTTCATTTATTGATAATGGGTTATTTAGGATTTTTAAATATTCTTGATTCAGCTTTGATAATTCATATCTATCTAGGAATCTGTCCATTTCTTCTGTATTTTCCATCTTACTGGAATACAAGTTTTCAAAGTAGGAATAGATGATTTTCTGGATTTCTACAGGGTCTGTTGTGATTTTACCCTTTTCATTCCCAGTTGCATGGATTTGAGTCTTTTCTTTCCCATTTTTGATAATGTTGGCCAGGCGTTTGTCAGTTTTATTTAATCTTTCAAAGAACCAACTCTTCGACTGATTGATTTTTTTGTATTGTTTTTTGGAATCTCCAGTGTATTAATTTCTGCTCTAATCCTTATAATTTTTTCCTTGTATGAGCTTTTGGTTTAACCTGTTCTTCTTTTGCTAGAAGTTTGAGGTTCAACATTAAGTTGTTTATATGAGCTTGTTCTGAAATGGGTTTTTACTGCTATGAATTTCCCTCTTAAGACTGCTTTCATTGCGTCCTACAAGTTCTGGTATGTTGTATTGTCATTGTCATTCAACTGTAAAAACTGTCTAATTTCTTCTTTAATTTCATCTGTGACCCATAGATTGTTCAGTAGGGTGCTGTTTAATTTCCATGTGTTGATGAAGTTCTTGTGGTTTCCTTTAGCATGAATTTCCAATTTCATTACACGGTGATCTGGTAGTATGCATGGGATAATTTCAGTTCCTTTACATTTACTTAAGCATGTTCTATGAGCCAGTATATGGTCCATTTTGGAGAATGTCCCATGTGCAGCTGAGAAGAATGTGTATTCTGATGTTGTGGGGTGGAAGACTGTAGACATCTGCTAAGTCCATTTGCTCAAAAGTTTGATTTAGTTCTAATATTTTATTATTGACTTTTTGTCTAGTTGATCTGTCTTTTTGTGACAGCAGGGTATTGAGGTCTTCCAATACAATCGTATTAAGGCTTATTTGATTTTTCACGTCCATTAATAATTGTTTTATTATTAAAACAGTGGGTGCACTAATATTTGTTGCATATATGTTTATGATTGTTATCTCTTCCTCTTAGAGTGTTCCCATTACCAAGATACAGTGACCTCTTTGTCTCTCTTAATCAGTCTTGACTTGAAATTGACTTTATCTGCAAATAGAACAGCAACCCCTGCCTTTTTCTGAATTCCTGTTGCATGGAGTATTCTTTTCCGTCCTTTAACTTTCAGTCTGTTACTTCGTTTTTGAATTAAATGTGTTTCTTGTATACAGCGTATTATTGGATCTTGCTTCTTGATCCATTCTGCCAGTCTATGTCTTTTGACTGGTGAATTGAGACCATTAACATTAACGGTTAAAACTGGTAAGTAGTGACTTGTCCTTGTCATGTTATTTTTCTATTATTGGCTCCTCCTCTTTTTTTTTCTTTTTCCCTTCCCTCTTATTGTTTGCCTTTCCTGGTGGATTCCTTCTGTTGGTGTTCATGGAGTTGTAGTCCTTATCATCTCTTTCTAAAATGTCCCTCAGAACATTTGGTTTGCTGGTTGTGAATTTCCTCAGATGTTCTTTGCCATGCAAATATCTTATTTCTCCATCTGTTTTAAAAGATAGTTTTGCGGGTTACATCAATCTGGGTTGAAAGTTGTTTTCCTTTAGAACTTGGAGTACTTCACTCCAAGCTCTGCTTGACTTAAGAGTTTGTGCTGAGAAGTCAGCTGTAATTCTAATGGGTTTTCTTTATAAGTAATTTGTTTCTTTTCTCTAACAGATCTTGTGTTGAATTTCTAAAATCTTGACTATGGTATGCCTGGAAGTAAATTTTTGTTGATCATTGCTAATTGGAGTTCTATATGCCTCACTTATTTTTGTGTCAAATTCTTTTTCTCTACCAGGAAAGTTTTCCGTCGTGATGTCTGTGAGGATGTTTTTAATGTCATTTGTGGTATCTCCTATTTGTTCATTGATTCCAGTCAATCTTAAGTTATTCTTCTTTGTCTCATCAGGCAGCTGCTGGATTGATTTCTCATGTTCCCTTGATAGTTTTGAGAAATGTTTCTTTTCCTGGTCACTAACTGCAAGCCTGTCTTCAAATATCTGAGATCCTGTCCTCACATTGGCCTAATCTGCTTCAAATACTTCCAGTGGAGTTTTTATTCTCCTGAATATCTGCTTGAATTTGCTTTGTAGACTCCTTGTGTTTCCTATGTTGTGCTTCCATAATTTGCTTAAGCCTATTTATTTTTTTGGTCTGTGTCTGCTCTAACATCACTAAGCATGGTGTGTATTTTGGTAATCTCTGTAGTTATTTGAGAGATTATTTCTGATTTCATTTTTCCCAGAGCTTCATTCAATTACTTTGTCACCACTTTGGAGAGACCTGGCAGCAGTCTTTTGGATTTTCTAGCCTCAATGCCCGCTGGGTTTGCCTTTGGTGAACTGGGTGTCTGAGGTTGTGTCTTGTTTAAGTGTCTTCTCATTTCTTTTTGTTTTTAGTTTAATTCCTAGAGTGATACTTGTTAGTTGCCTATCGTGGGTTGCTTTATTGGTGGTGTTAAGGACATCCAGGTGATGATCACTTCTCTGAGGTATCTTCCAGGTGTAGCTGGTTTCTGGGGCCTGAGTCTGTTGGAAGATACCACTTCTTCAGTTTGTTAGAGGTGAGAAGCTATTGCTCGCCTAGCCCAGTCCCTGGTTCTTTGGCACCATGCCTCAGCACTCTGTGTGACCCCCAGTGAATCTCAATCCTGGACCATCAGGGCCAACAGCTATCCAGAATAGTTGTGTTAATTTTGGCTGCAGTGGTACCCATAGCACCAAACACAGCCAACAGAACAATAAACTGAGCCAGCCCCTGAATTGGAACCCTCAACTGTGTAAACTGAATTTGTGACCATACAACAGAATGCAAAGCAATCATATACAATACAGAAGTCTTCAGTATGTCAATTCTGTCCTCAAGGGTCAGGACCCAAAATGGATTAAGGAGAAGACAGAGAAGTGGGGAAAGAGAAAGAGATTGCAAGTAGGTTGGAGGACAAAGATGGGTCCCACCAACTTGGGGAAACTGATGGAGAAGACTGAAGGAAAAGAGAGCTATACAAGGCAGAAGGTACAACAAAACCAAACCATACCTACCAGGAGGCCAAAACCACACTCACACTCAAAAATAAATAAGTGAATAAATGAATAAGTAAAAAAGAAAAATAAAAAACAATAAAACAAGAAAAGAAGAGAGGAAAAAAAACCAAACAAAAGTCCACTTCCAGGATTCTCTCTGAATTCACTAGTACACAGCTTGTGGAGACAGCATCCCAAGTTGTGGCACTGTATCCCTGCAAGCCAGCAGTTGCTTTATGATGAAATAGTAGACAACCTTAGCAGGCCTGCCCCAAGATCAGACTCACTGGACTTGCCACAATCCAAGCAGTTTCCTCTGGTCTGTGCCCAGCTTGGAGCTGCTGGAGGAAGCCAGCAACAGTTCTGGTTCCAGGCTTATCCAGCCCAACTCCAAAATGGCTCACAGCCAATCACTGTCTCCCACAGGAGGACTGAGTCCTCTGCACTCACCGTCAGCCAGCGCAGTCCTCCACATCTGTTGCTCCCCTCCACTGCCAAGCCACTCCGCAGAGGCCCCCGAGGTCACCGTCAGCTACTGACATTGTGATCATGCATCCCCAGGTTCCAACAGCTCCCCTCATGCAGCGAGTCTGGCTCCAGGTGAAGGCACCGCCAGCTACTGCCTTCTTCTTCATTGAAGTTTTTCTTTTCACTCCCTCTTTGGGCTTCACTTCAGACTTCAGACTCTTCCTGGGTCCAAGGGAACCACTTACCTCCTTTTTGTCTTCCTCACGATGGTGTATTCCTGCTTCTAGATGGTGTGTGTCAGAGAGAATGTTTTCTCTGCTGCTTACTACTCTGCCATCTTCCCGGAAGAAAAATACCTTGATTCATTTTTCTCCAGTCCTTTTCCAACCCTTCAACCCCTCTTTATTTACAAGAGCTCTGTTTCCATTTGTTTTCTTCTGTACTCTTTTTTTCCTCTTCCTTCCTTTTCCCTGACCCCTCCCTTGTTCTCTTTCTCATTTGAATATTTTTTTCCTATTTTGCAATATGTGTTATACATTTTGGTCCTTATTTACACTTTTGGTTTCTCATACAGAATGCAATATTTAAACATGTGTGTCTGCTTTATTTCACTTAAAGAGTATGGTCTCAGGGTATATCCATTTACCAAGAAATGCCTCAAGTTTATCCTCTATGGCACAGTAATACTCCATTGGATAAAAAATCCACATCCTCTTTATCCATTCATTGGTTGATGAACATTTGGGCTGTTTCCAAGATTTAGGTATTATAAACTATGCTGCTGTAAACGTGCCGCTGTAAATATATCACTGTGATATGATACTTTGGATTCCTTCAGGAAGATACCAGGAAGGGAACTATCTGGATCAAATGGGACCTTTAGTTATTTGAGAATGATTTCCACAGAAATTGCATCAGTCTACACTCCCATTGGCAATGGAGAAGTGCCCTCTTTTTCCTACATCCCCTCAAGCATTTGTTATTGATTTCTTGATGACAGACATTCTTTCTGTTGTGAGATGGAATCTTAGTATTTTAATTTTCATCTCTCATGACCAGTGATGATCAACATTTTTTCGTATTTTTATTTGTCATTTCTATTTCATTTGAGATACTCATTTTTGGATTGAGTCTTTAAATTTGCAGAATGTGATTTTTTTGAGTTCTTTGTATATTAGATATTAGTTCTTTGTATCTATAGATATTAGACCTCTGTGCAAGGAAGACCTTACAAAATTGTTTTCTACTCTATGGGCTGTCTCTGCATTCTTTTGTTGGTTTCTTTTGCTGTGCAAAAGCTTTTTAATAAGGTGAGATCCCAGTTGTTGATTCTTTGTGATAGTTTCTGTCCCATCAGGGTTTTGTCATAAAGTCTTTGTCTACACCTGTGTCTTCATGAGTTTTACCTACTCTGTCTTGCAGCAGATTTAGTATTTCTGTTTTAATATTTAGATCTTTGATCCATTTCTTATTTACTTTAGTGAATGATGAAAGATACGGGTCAAATTTTAATCTTCAGCATGTGGAAAACCAGTTTTCCCAGCATCATTCATTAAAGCAGCTTTCTTCCAGTGAGGGTGTTTGGCCCCTTTTTCTAAAATAAAGTGGTTGGAGTCATTTCTGCATCTTTTATTCTGTTCCACTGTTCCTACAGTCTGTTTGTTTGCTTGCTTTCTTGCTTTCTTTCCTTTCTTCTTTTCTTTTCTTTTCTTTCTTTCTTTCTTTCTTTCTTTCTTTCTTTCTTTCTTTCTTTCTTTCTTTCTATTTTATGGAAGATAAAACCAAGGAAAATAAAGCAGAATAAAACCAATCAAAGTAAACTAGTGTAAGTGATATAGGACTTCAGAACAGTACAAAATCAACAACAGTTACTATAATGCCTCTTGTTGTCTTCAGAATAGCTGCAGATATTTTCAGACATAGTATAAATCAAACAGAACAGAACAGAATAGAACCAATAAAAACAAAACAATGAATGCAATAAAGGACTTCAAAACAAGACAATAGTAAATCCAAAATGGCTACCACAATATATCTTGCTATCTTTGAAATAGCTTCCCATGCCATTGGATATAACAAAATCAAAACAAAACAGAACAAAACCCAACCCAACAAAACAATGAAAAAATAAAGGACTTCAAAACAAGACAATAGGGAATCTACAATGGCTACCACCCTCTGAAGGAGTTTCCCCCTAGATGCCCCTGAACAGATGATATCCTCTGAACAGATGATCAGACCACTGCCCCCAGACCTTCAAGGTCAGTGAAATACCAAAACACCAGAAGCATCAAATTGCGTTTCACCTCAAAAGCTATGATTGCAGCCTGTGTTTCTGTGGATCAGCTGGTCGCTTACCAGGGAAGTGAGGGTGTGGGGGCGGGATTTGCTCTTCTTGTTTGCCAGCCTGCATGCTGGTGGCGGCCTGTGCATGGCACTGGTTCACAGGGAGGGCTTAATTCTTGGTGAATCCTTGTTCTCTCCCCTGCCCCACAGTCTGCAAGTGGTGCTGACTCACAGGGAAAGGCTTGGGTCTGGCTGTCCCCCTGCTGCTGGCAGCCCACATAATGACACTGGTTTGCAGGGAGGGCTTGGTTCTTGGTGAATCCTTGTTTTCTCCCCTCACAGTACACGAATGGTGCTGATCCTAGTGTCTGTTTTGTTTTGTTTTGTTTTTTGAGGTTTTTGTTTGGTTGGTTGGTTGGTTTTGTTTTGGCAGTACCATCCTGTTTTTATCACAGTAATTTTGTAAAATAATTTCAAGTCAGGATGGTGATGTCCCCTGCCTTACCTTTGTTGCCCAGAATTACTTTTGTTATTCTAGGTCTCTTCTGGTTCCAAATAAATTACAAGACTGTTTTCTGTAATTCTATGAGATGTACTATTAGTATTTTGATCAGGATTGTGTTAAATCTAACAGTTTTGGAAGTATGGCCATTTTCATTATGTTGGTTTTTCCTATACATGATCAAGGGATATCTTTCCATTTTCTGATGCCCTCTTCAATGTTCTATTTCAGAGTACTGTAATTTTCAATGTAAATATCTTTTACTTTCTTTGTTATCTTTTTTCCTCATTTCTCTCTGTTTTTGGATGCTACAATGAAAGGTGTTCTTTTTCTAATTTCTCTCTCAGTGAGTTTATTATTTATGTACAAGAATGCTATTGGTTTTTGAGTGTTAACATTGTATCTGGCTATGCCATTCAATTTAATAGATGGCATAATACTCCATTTACAAAGCCTCAAAAACGCCACCAAAAATTTCTGTTTCATAACTAAATTGATAATTTAACTTCTTCCTTTCCTGTCCTCATTCCTTTTATTTCTGTCTTATCTAATTGCTTTGGATAATGTTTCCAGAACTATATTGAGTAAGAGTGTTGAAAGCGAACATTCTTGTATTGTTCCTGATTCTGGAGTAAAATCTTTCAGCTCTTGTCCATTTAGTATGATGCTGACTGTCAGATTGTCCTAAATGACTGTTATCAGAGTGAGATAAAAGCCATCTATTCCAATTTTCTGTAGGATTTTTATCATGAATGGATATTAGACTTTGTCAAATGCTTTTTCTCAATGTATTTTGAACAATCATGTGATATTTATCCTTGACTCTGTTAATGCAGTTTATTACATTTAGTGATTTGCATATGTTGAACCACTTTTGCATCTCTGAGATGAATCCTACTTGAATCTTCTTAGATTTGTTGCATTCTATTTGCCAGTATCTTATTTACATGTGAGTTCATTAGGGAGATTGGCCTGTAGTTCTTGTTTCTGGTTGGATCCTTCTCTGGTGTTGTTATTAGGGTAAAACTTGCTTCCAGGAATGAATTTGGGAGTATTGCTTACTTTTCAGTTCCATTAAAGGGTTTCAGGAGTGGTGGCATTAGATCTTCTCCAAATTTCCTGTAGAATTCAGCAGCGAATCCCTCAGGACCTGGGTTTTCCTTAGTTACTAGATTTTTAATTATATCTTCTACTTCATTGACTGATATTTGTTTATTTAGAATTTTTGTATATTTTTGATACAGCTTTGGTAATTCATGTGTATCTGGGAATTGGTCCATATCTTCTGTGTTTTCCATCTTCTTAGAGTATAGGTTCTCAAAATAAGTATTGATGATCTGGATTTCTGTAGGAGGTGTTGTGATTTTACCCTTTCCATTCCTAATTTCATGGATTTGGGTCTTGCAAAAGAAGGTTTGCTATGAGTTTGTCTATTTTACTTTTTTTTTTTTTGTCTGTTTCAATATTTGAAAGAACCAGTGCTGATTTTTTGATTGAATACATTGTTTTGTTGGTCTCAATTGCATTAATTTCTGCTCTGTTATTTATATTTCCCTCTCTCATATGAGCTTTGGGTTTGATATGCTCTGTGTTTTCTAGTAACATGAGGTTCAACATTAGGTTGTTTATTTAAACTTTCTCTGTTTTTCTGATGTGAAAATTCACTATAAATTTCACTGATAGGACTGGTTTCGTTGCATCCACAAGTTCCAGTATGTTGTTTTGGCTTTACTGTTTAGTTGTAGGTACTGTTTAATTTCATCTGTGACTCATAGGTTGTTCAGAAGGTCACTTTTTAATTTCCATGTATATATGTTGTTTTTGTGGTTTATTTTGCCATTGATTTCCAATTTCATTTCATTGTGGTCTGTTAATATGCATAAGATAATTTCAGTTCCTTTGCATTTAGTTAAGCATGTTCTGTGAACTAGTGCATAGTCTAGATTAGAAAACATTCCATGTACAACTTAGAAGAATGTGTATTTTGATGCTGTGAGGTGGAACACTCTTCGGACATCTGCTAAGTCCATCTGATCAAAAGTTTGCTTCAGTTTTGGTATTTACTGATTTTTTGTCTAGTTGTTCTATTTGTGACAATGGGGTGTGGAAGTTCTGCATTCCAATTGTATTAGTGCTTATTTCATATTTGATGTCCATTAATATTTGTTTTATATAGTTGAGTGTGCAGCTGCTTGGTGTATGTATGATTGTTATCTCTTGGATTGTTCCAAGAACATAGTGACCTTTATGTTTATAAGGCTTAGCTTGAAGTCTACTGTCTGCAAATAGAATAGCTACCCCTACTTTTTTCCGGGTTCCTGTCACTTGGAGTATTGTTTTCCACCCTTTAAGTTTCAGTCTATGAACTTACTTTTGAATTAAATGTGCTTCATGTGTGCAGCATATTGTTGGATCTTGTTTCTTGATCTATTCTGCCAATCTGTTTCTTTCGATTAGTGACTTGAAACCATTTACATCGATGGTTATAAGTGATATGTACTGATTTTTCCTTGTCACATAATTTTCTTGTTGTTGGTTCCCTTTCTCTCCCCTCTGTTTAATTGCTTCCCTTGTCTGGTGTTTTCCTTTTGTTGGGGTTTATGTAATTGTAGTCTTTGTTATCTCTTTCTAGAATATCCTTCAGAACATTTTAGAGTGCTAGTTTGGCAGTCTTGAATTTCTTCAGGCATTTTTTTATCATTGAAGTGTTTGTATTTCTACATCAATTGTGAAAGATAGTTTTGTTGGTTATATTAATGTGGGTTGGAGGATGTTTTCTTTTATGGTTTGAAATACTTCCTTTCAAGTTCTCCTTGAGTTGAAGGTTTGTGTTGATAAGACAGGGTTTCCTATGCAGTTCAAACTGGCCTTGAGCTCACTTTATATCCCAGGCTGGTCTTCAATTTGAAACAATCCTCATGCCTCAGCCTCCTGAGTGCTGGGATTATAGGTGTGCACCACCACTCCTGGCAATCTGCTGTGATTCTGATTGTGTTTTCTTTATAGGTGATTTATTTTCCTGTAACAACTTCTAATATCCTGTTCTTGTGTTGAATTTCTGGAATGCTGTTATATACCTTGATGTAGTTTATTTTTTTTTAATCATGACTAATTGGAGTTTTATATACCTCAGCTATCTTTATGTCAAAATCCTTTTCCATGTCTGAGAAGTTTTCTGCCATTATTTCTGTTAACAGATTTTTATGTCATTTTTTTCTATCTCTTAATTTTTTTATTAACTCTGATCAACCTTATATTATTGTTCTTTGTATCAGTTAGCAGCTGTTGCAGTGATCTTTTGTAGTCCCTTGGTATTTTTAAGAAATCTTCATTTTCATGATTGCTAACTTCAATCCTGTCTTCTACATCTGATATTCTGTCCTCACATTGTTTGATTCTGCTGTGTATACTTCGAATTGAATTTTTAATCTGTCTCTTTGAATCTGTTTCATAGATTCCTTTTTTTTCAGTGTTGGGTATTCTTTGTTTCCATATTTTCCTAAACTCTTCTATTTCTTCATCTGTATTACTCCAGATTCATTAGCCATGTCCTTTAACGTAATCATCATCTCTTTAGTTACCTGAGAAATTACTTCTCATTTATTTTTGTCTAGAGCCTCATTCATCTGCTTTGTTACTTACACTGCTACCATTTCTGACAGTTAAGTGGTTGGCTTTCAAATTGTTCCAACTCACTATCTCCTGGGTTTAACTTGGGCAAGCTGAAAGTTTGAGGTTGCGTCTTGCTTTTGTGTCTTCTCATTTTCTCTCTTTTTTTCTCTTTTCAAGTTTAATTTTTGCATTGATGCTTATTAATTGCTTATGGTAGGTGGTTTTATTTCTAGTATCAAGAACTCCTTACACATGTCTACTTTTAAGAGCTGTCTTCTTAGTGTAACTGGTTTTTGCTTTTTAGTATGTTGAATGAGCCTGAGCCTACCTCTTCCGTTTACTGGGCTTCAGAAGTTCCTGCCTATTTGACCTAGTCCCTAGTCGTTTGGTACTGATGTTCAGTATTGTTTATGACCTCAGGCAATCTCAATCTTGGCATACAAGGAAGTACAAGTGATTAGAGCAACTGTGTCACATTGGCTAAAGTAGTATAATCATAATAACAATAGCACCAAGCACAGCATATAAGATGACAAATTATGGTAACTGTTAATTTCCCACCTTTTAACTGTATGAACAAGCTTTTCAGCTATATAACAAAATTTAAAACAAATTACAGAAATGTTAACCATAAACATCCCCTCAATACAGCATTTTTACTGTCAGAGGAGAACATTTAAAAGGAATAAGCAGAAAAAATAGAGAAATAGAAGAAGAGAAGGAGATGAGAATCAAGGCTTCAGGAAAAATGAAGAGTATACAAACTTTGGGAAAATATTGAAGACAGGAGGGAAAGAAAGAAGGAGGAAACAGCAAAAAGAATAGAACAACAAACTAAACTAGAAGGAGTATTTACACTTCTATAAAAATAGGAACAAACATTCAAGAAAAGAATAAAAAAGCAAAGAAGGAAAGTGAAAAATAATGTCCACTTCACATACTGTCTTTGCTATCACTGGTAGAAAAGGCACATACCCAGATCAGTGTTGATTGATCCCAGAAAGCCTGCATTAGAATTATGGCAGTGTGGTGAATAATTCTAGCAAGCCTCCACTCAAGATCAGGCTGATATTGGTTTACAGCTGTGAAGCTGGCAACCAACTTGTTCAGCCCATAACACTCTAGGTGCTTCTTGGCAGTTTGAACTCAGCTCCCTGATCCTGGGTGTCTCTTATAACTGTACCTCACCCTAACCCTAAGAGCCTAAGGCAGTGGCAACAGTGACTGCTCTGAGTCCCAGGTTCAGCTGCTTACTTTCCAAATGGTGACCAGTCACCCTGTCCTGGGAATATTTGAATTTGAATCAGTGTCCAGCCAGTGCAGCCTGCTGCAACCACTGCACCATTCCTTTGATGTGTTTTTCCATGGAGGTCTCTGAAGTCAACTGTAGTCACCATACCTCTAGCCTCAAGCCATCTCTCTCACACTGTGAGCTGGGATGCAGGGAAAAAGCACCATTTGCCACGTCTTTCTTCTTTGCTCTTCTATGTGCTCCACAGAATAGCTTTATCCTTAATGGGTACTATTCTCTTCCTCACATTGCTGTATTTCAGCATGTAGACTCCAAATCAAAGAGAGACTGATTTGTTGCTGGTTACCACTCTGCTATCTTCCTGGCTAGTATTTTGTACTGTTTCCCATTCTCAAGATAAATTATTGCTTTAATGACCATTTTTTTGGTAAATATATAAATATCTGATTTTTTCCTTTGTCCATGCACCATACGATTGATCTATGAGTTATCTCTTCTAAGTTAATTTTAATTTGACTTTAATTCTAATTGTATAAGTTTTCCTACATTATACCTTGGATTTTAAAAAAATCATTTTGTTAAGTTTGTCTATAATAGTCTCGTGTCTATTATTGTTTTTGGTACTTCTCAAATAGTTTATTATTGAGAAAATAATAAAATATCACAGAATTGTATCATTTTAGAAAATAAAATATGATAGTGTGAATGAATTCCTCATACAGAGATACATTTATACTTAAATTTTCTATTTTATATTCCATCATTGTGTAAGTCGTCACTATACTGGCTCAGGTTCTTGTGTTTGTTTTTGTTTTTTTTGTCTTATCATTTTGGTGCTAAAGACCAAATGTATCAGAAGCAGAAGCTGTATCACTGAGCTACATCCCTTATCCCTAGCAACATCAGGGTATTATACTCCATTTTATTCTTAAACCTAAATCATAGGTGAGCGTAGTGGCACGTCTGTAATCCCAGAACTTGAAAGGCTGATGCAGGAAAGTTGCAGTGAATTCAAGGCCAATTTGAACAACATAGTGAGACTTCATCTCAAAAAATAAAACTAGACACTCTGCCAGGGAGCATTGGTGCACTGTGTGAGATCTGGTGAAGCCCTGTCCAGTGACCCCAAGCAGCCTCAGAGTTCGTGTGCCATGTGGAACCTGGTAAGACCCTGCCCAGCTACTCCAACCAGCCTTAGAGCATCCGTGTGCTGTGTGGGGCCTGCTGAAGGTTTGCTCAGCATATTCTGCCCAGCCGGGGAGCCTCTCTGCACCGTGCAGGGCTTGGGAAGGCCTGCCTAGCATCCCCCTTTCAACCAGGAAGACCCCCTCCAGAACAATAGCCATTTCCAACACAGCAAGCAATTGGGACTTTGTGTTTGGCTGTGCTAGAGGAATACAGGAAAATGACAAAATGAAAGAGCAAAATGCAACCTCGAGCCTCCAGCCCATCCCAAACAAGTCCAGGAAACCTGTACATAGAAGAAAGTGTAAGTCACACATCTGAAATTTCTGAAATGATAGCAACTGAAGGAAAGAAACAACTCCATGAAGCTGTAAAGGAAATCAGATCAGAAATAATAAAATAACAAATGATAAATGTAATGAAAGAAATGCAGAACGCATCTAAAGAAGACATAGTTAAAAAATACAGAAGCATTGGAAAATGATGGAAGTCTCAAATGAACAATATAGGGAAGATTTAGAATGCATGAATCAGATTCAAAGAGATATCCAGGAAGTCAAAAATTCTATCAAAAGCTGGCAAAACTGCTTGAACAAATGTGAAAATAGACTTTCAGGCTTTGTAGACCAGATTGCAACTAGTGATCAGGAAAGGAAAGACCTTTTAAAAATTACAAGGAAACAAAAAATAACAGTTCAGCAGTTGTAAGGTGATGCAAAGAAAATCAAGGTAAAATTGATAAGTGTAAAGGACAAAGAAGGTGACAACACAAATCATACAAGAAGACTGTACAGAAGTAATAGCTGAAACTCTCCCAAGCATGGAAAAGAAACTGACATACAGACAAATGAAACATAGAACTCCACTTAGCCATAACCAAAATAAATCTACACCCAGACATATAATAATCAAGATCACAGAAATTCAGCGTAACAACAGAATATTAAAAGCTATTAGAGAAAAGGAACACATCACCTATGAAGAAAAACCCATCCTAATCACAGCAGACTTCTCAACACAAACAATCAAGTCAAGAAGAGCATGGAGTAAAGTATTCCAAATCCTAAAAGAAAACAACTTCCAACTCAAATTGATGTACCCTGCAAAACTATCTTTCAAGATTGATGGATAAATAAGAAACTTCTGTGACAAAGAATAACTGAAGAACTTTATGACCACCAACCAACCCTATAAAGAGTACTGAAAGATATTCTAGATAAAGAACAGAAAAAAATCACCAAGCAAGGTAAATAATTAAACAGAGGGGAAAGGTAAAGAACCAACAGCAGAAAGATAACATGGTAGAAATAAGTCAGTATACATCAGTTATAGCCATTAATGTAAATGGCCTCAGTTCACTAAACACACTGGCAGAATGGATTAAGAAATAAAATCCAACCATATGCTGTATACAAGAAACCTACCCAACCCAAAAGTAAATTCATAGACTGAGAGTCAAAGGATGGAAAACAATGCTTTGTTTTGGAACCCAGAAAAAAACAGGGATAGCTATTTTGTTTGCAGCAAATGTGAACTTCAAACCAAGAATCATTGAAAGAGATAAAGGAGGTCACTACATACTAATTAGGAGGAAACTTCAAGAGGAAGAAATAATGATCTTAAATATATACATACCAAATATGGGAGCACTCAGTTATAGAAGACAAATACTAGCAGATGTGAAAAGTCAAATAAGCAACAACACAATTATAATGAGAAACCTTAATGCCCCACTGACACAAACAAACATCAACTAAATAAAAAATCTGCAAAGAGATAACCAAACTGAATGAAACTTGTGAACAAATGGACTTGGTAGATGTGTGCAGAGTATTCCACCCAACAACATCAGAATACACATTCTTTTCAACTGCACTTGGGATGTTTTCGAAAATAGACCATATACTGCCCCCAAAGAACATGCTTAAGTAAATGCAAAAAAATTGAAATTGTCCCATGCATATCATCTGATCATAGTGGCGTGAAAGTAGAAATTAATGACAAAAGAAATCGCAAAACCTCCACAAACACATAGGAGTTAAATAGTACCCTCCTGAATGATCAGTGGGTCACAGGGGAACTTGAAGAAATTAAACAATATCTACAAGTAAACAAAACTGCAAATACAACTCACCAGAATGCAATTAAAGTGGTCCTCAGAGGGTAAATTATTGTGATGAATTCTCATATCAGGAAAACAGAATGAATACAGATAAATAACCTGAGGCCGCACCTCAAACATCTAGAAAAAGAGGAGCAAGTCAAGCCCAAAGACAGGAGGAAATTATAAAGATCAGAGCATAAATTAACACAGTCAAGACTAAGAAAACCATGCAAAGAGTTAATGGATTGAAGAGTTGATTCTTTGAAAGAATAAATAAAATTAGTAAGTCCCTAGCCTATCTTATCAAAAAAAGAAAAGGAAAAACTCCAATTCATGCAATAAGGAATGAAAAGGGTGAAATCACTATCTACCCTGTGGAAATACAAAAGATCATGAATGCCTACTTCAGAAACCTTTGCTTAAGGCAATTCTGGGCAACAAAGGTAAGGCAGGAGGCGTCACAATCCCCAACTTGAAACTATACTGCAAAGCTACTGTGATAAAATCAGCATGGTACTGGAATCAAAACAGACCTGAAGATCAATGGAATAGATTAGAAGATACAGCCACAGCTACAAACACACTCAGCCTCCTCATCTTTGACAAAGGGGCCAAACATGTACATTGGAAGAAAGACAGCCTCTTTAACAAATAGTGCTGGAAAAACTGGCTTTCTATATGCTGTAAACTAAAACTAGATCCATGTCTATCACCATGCACTAAAATAAAGTCAAAGTGGATCAAAGATCTGAATATTAAAACAGAGACACTAAACTTAACAGAAGACAGAGTAGGTAAAAATCTTGATGACAAAGGAATAGGCAGAGAGTTCATGAACAAAACTCAAATTGCTTGGAAAAAACTTCCCAGATTCAACAACTGGGATCTCATCCTACTAAAAAGTTTTTGCATGTCAAAGGAAATCTCCAACAGAGTGAAAAGAAAACTCACAAACTGGGAAAATATCTTAGCCAATTGTCCATCAGACAAAGGACTTCTATCTAAAACATATAAAGAATTAAAAGAAATCAGGCCCCTAAAATTCAAAAGACCCAATCCAAAAATGGGCATCTGAGATGAATACACACTTCTCAGAGAAAGAAATACAAACAGCAAATAAATATATGAAAAAATGTTCAACATCAATGGTCATTCAGGAAATGCAAATTAAAACAACACTGAGATTCCATCTCACTCCAGAAAGAATGGCCAAGATTAAAAAATCAACTGACAACAAATGCTGGAGGGGCTGTGGGGAAAAAGGAACTCTTCTCCACTGTTGGTGGGAGTGTAGACTGGTGCAACCACTGTGGAAGTCAGTGTGGAGATTCCTCAAGAAACTGGGATTAGAGATCCCATTCAACCCAGCTATGCCTCTTCTGGGCATTTTCCCAGAAGAATTGAAAACATCATACCACAGTGATATTTGTGCACCCATGTTTATAGCAACCCAATTTGTAGTAGTCAAATCTTGGAAACAACCCAAGTGCCCATCAATCAAAGAATGGATAAAAGAGATGTGGTATTTTTATACAATGGAGTACTACTCAGCTATCAACAAAGATTGCATTGAGACTTTTCTAAGTAAATGGACACGACTTGACACCATACTCATAAGTGAGATAAATCAAACCCACTTGTGTAAATACCATATTGTCTCCCTAGTGTAAGAAACTGAAAAAGTATATATGATCCAAAATCTATAATAAATACTATGTAAGGGTAAAAACAGCTCAAAGAGCAAAAGTAATTGGGAAGGGAAAAGGGCGAAAGAGGGAAGGGAAAAGGAAAAGACATAAATCTGTATATATGTATATGTAAGATAACTAAAACGAATGTACTGCTGAATGTATTAGTTATTGAGAAAGAACAGTTAAAACTCATATGATTAGATCAATTTTATATGTCTATATCTGTTAATGTAAACAACCATTTTGAAGATAACAAGATGCAATATTGCAACCATTGTCAAGTTTCTGTCATGCTGCTTTATAAACCTATAATGTTACTGTTGTGCATTTACTCTAGTCATTTGTTTGTCTCTTTTGTGTCTGTTTTTTTCTTATATGTGTCTGTTTTTTTCTCTTAAATAAAAAAAAAAACTTTGCTCTCATAGGTTCAGTAACACAGAAGAAATGGACAGATTCCTGGAAACATGAATTATGAAAGCTGGATCAAGAACATAAAACTACTGAGTAACTCAATTTCAGTTAATGAAATTGAAAATGTAATTAGAACCTTACCAACAAAGAAAAGCACAGGTCCTGATGGATTCACTGCTGAATTCTGTAAGAAATTTAGGGAAGACTGAAGGCCAACACTCCTCAAAGTCTTCAGTGAAATTGAAAGGAAGCAATTCTCCCTAACTCATTTCTGGAAGCATTTATTGCCCTAATACCAAAACCAGAGAAAGACCCAATAAAGAGAATTACAGGCCAGTCTTCCTAATAAACATAGATGCAAATATCCTCAATAAAATACTGAGAAACAGAATGTAACTAATCATCAAGAAGATTTTACAGTATGACCAAGTGGGATTCATCCTAAGAATTCAGGGATGGTTTAACATATGCAAATCAGTAAACATAATACACCACATCAACAGAGCCAAAGGCAAGAATCACATGATCATCTCAGTAGATGCAGAAAAATCATTTGACAAAGTCCAACACTCTTTCATGATAAAAATCCTACAGAAAATAGGAATAGATGGTCTTTACTGCAATCTGATAAAAGCTATGAATGATAAACCAACAACCAACATCTTACTAAAAGGACAAAAAAATGAATACTTTCAACATAAAATTAGGAACAAGACAAGGATGTCCCTTATCACCACTCCTATTCAATATAGTTCTGGAAACATTAGCCAGAGCAATTAGACAAGAGAGAGAAAAAGGAATAAGGATAGGAAAGGAAGAAGTTAAATTATTATTTGCAGATGACATGATACTCTACAAAGATGACCCCCCAAAACTCCATTGAAAGACTTCCTGATGTAATAACGAAATTCAGTAATGTAGCTGGATACAAAGTCAACACTCAAAAATCATTAGCCTTGCTTTACACAAACAACAAACTCACTGAGCAAGAAATAAGGAAAACCACACCCTTCACAATAACCTCCAAAACCATGAAATACTTAGGAGTCAATCTAACAAAGGAAGTAAAAGATCTAAACTTTGAAAGTTAAAGTGATCAGAAAAAATAAAGAGGATTTCAGAAAATGGAAAGATATTCCTTGTTCATGGATAGTAACAACAAACATTGTGAAAATGTCCATTCTCCCAAAATTGTTATACAGATTTAATGCAATTCCAATCAAAATACCATTAGCATACCTCACAGACCTAGAGAATTCGTTTCTAAAATTCATCTGGAACCAAAAGACATCTAGAATTGCAAAAGCAATTCTGGGCAACAAAGACAAGAAAGGAGGCATTATAATCCCTGACTTACAATTATACAACAAACCTACTCTGATAAAATCAGCATGGTACTTGAATTAAAACAGACCTGAAGATCAATGGAACAGATCAGAAGATACAGCCACAACTATAAAACAATCAGCAACTATAAAACAATCAGCCACCTTATCTTTGACAAATGGGCCAAACATGTTCCCTGGAAGAAAGACAGCCTCTTTAATAAGTAGTGTTGGAATATCTGGCTTTCCATATGCAGAAAACTAAAAGTAGACCCATGTCAATCACCATACACTAAAGTAAAGTCAAAATGGATTGAAGATCTAAATATTAAAACAGAAACACTAAAGCTGATGAAAGACAAAGTAGGTAGAAATCTTGAAGACATAGGGGTAGGCTGAGAGTTCATGAATAAAAATCAAACTGCACAGGAAATACTTCCCAGAATCAACAACTGGGATCTCATCTTATTAAAAAGTTTTTGCATGTCAAAAGAAATCTTCAACAGAGTAAAAAGAAAAACCATGAATTGCAAAAATATCTCAGCCAACTATCCCTCAGACAAAGGACTTCTATCTAGAACATATAAAGAATTTTAAAAAAATCAGGCCCCCAATGTTCAAAGACTCAATCCAAAAATGGGCATCTAAGATGAATACACACTTCTCAGATTAAGAAATAGAAATTGCAAATAAAAGTATGAAGAAATGTTCAGCATCATTGGTCATTAGAGAAATGCAAATTAAAACAATGCTGAGATTCCATCTCACTCTAGAAAGAATGGCCAAGATCAGGAAATCAACCAAAAAAAAAAAAATAAGGGTGCTGGAGAGGCTGTGGGGAAAAACAAACTTGTCTGCACTGTTGGTGGGAGTGTAGACTGGTAGAACCACTGTGGAAATCAGTGTGGAGGTTCCTCAAAAAGCTAGGATTAGAGGTTCCATTTGATTTATCTATCCTTCTTTGGGGCATTTTCCCAGAAGAATTAAAATCATCATACCACAGTGATGTAAATGAACCCATGTTTATAGCAGCACAATTTGTAATAGCTAAATCTTGGGAACAACTCAAATGCCCATCAACTGAGGAATGGATAAAAAAAGATCTGGTATATTTATACAATAGAGTAGTACTCAGCACTGAAGAGGGTTCAAATTGAGGCTTTTATAGTTAAATGAATGCGACAGGGCACCATACTCTTAAGTGAGATAAATCAGACTCACATTTGTAAATCTCCCTGGTGTAAGAAACTAAAAGACTAAATAAGACTCAAAATGTATAATAATTTGAAAGAGCAAGAAACTATTCAAAGGCGAAAAATAACTGGGATAGGTGAGAGGAAAAAAGAAGAAAGGTAAAGGAAAAAAAGATTTTTATATACATAAAGTAAGTAAGATGATTATAGCACTGATTCTATTAGTTATTTTAAAAGAACAGTTAATACTGAAATGATTAGATCAAGTTTGCATGCCTATATCTGGTAGTCTAAGCAACTCTTTGGAAGATAACAATATGCAATATAACAACCATTGTTAAATTCGTACCATCTTGCTTTGAAAGTCTATATTGTTATTGTTTTGGGGTTTTTTGCTTCTGTTTTTCTTTTCTGTGTTTTTTTTTCTTTTAAAATAAACAGAACTAAATAAGTCGACATCTAAATCTTGACAAGTGATACCTTACAAGCATGGAGATATCTAAAGATGTTGTCTTTGGCTTATGAGTTCTGTCTTACAACTTATCTACATTATGCATATGATAGTGCTCTGGACATTCTGGGTTAGCTTTACAAGGTACAGGAGAAACTTATTTAACTGACTTTCCCTTAACCACTTCTGAGATTAATGTTTTCCATTCCCTTTGTGACACTATTCATAGGATAAGGTATAAGTGGGTAGCAGGCTGCTTTCTAATACACTTAGGTACTATTTTCCTTGTGATGACTTATGCTTACTGAGAGGCAAATTAATGTCCATTGTATTTGTTATTATGATATAATTAAGGCACATATACATTATAATAAAATATGAAAGCAAGCATTTTTAAAAGGAGCTACTGTTTCTAGACAATCATATTAAAAGCTTAAGGAAAACTCAAAATGTCAATAAAGGTATGTTGCTTAAAAAAATAACAAGTTAGGATCAAAATATTTTAAAAGTCCATTTATACTTAGGCTGTCAGCGTTTTTATGTTAAATTGACTGTTTTAGTGCAGATTACATGAGAAAGAAACATTGGAGCTCATTCAAACAAAAAGACATTGACTTTATATCAGAGATTTGGTTACCATGGTGGTGATATAGGATATAGCTCAGTAGTAGGTCACTTGCCTAGGGTTTTTGAGTCCCTGGGTTCACCTATAACCTATCCCTCTCCCAAAACAGTTTGATTAATAAATGTATATTTGTATTTTAAGTGAAATATATAGAAATGATTTAAAACTTAACACTTTTGTCTTTCCTTACTGTCTCTAACATTTTTGAAATCAATGTTAGTCCCTATTAAGTTATGATAGCAGGGCTTCCATTATGTTTGGGAAAACACTAAGAAAAACCAGATTAGTGTGAACTAGACCAGTGAGTTGTGGTCTTGTCCAGAAATGTCTTAGGTCTAAGATTAATCATGAATGAGATTTGTGTTTAGCAGTGTCAGCCTCGTCCATTGATACCAGATGCTTTCTGTCAAGCTAGAGAGCTATGTGTAATGTAAAGAATCTTATGTTCTGGTTTAAAGTGCTTACCTGAAGGGTTTCTATTAAATATAGCTCATTTCCTGGACTTTATAATCAGATTTGCGAGATTTGGGTTTTAATATTGTTACTTACTTGGAGCGTAACATTTTAGAAGTTATTCATATTTTTGAAGTGTAATTGTCCTCTTTAATAAAATGTGCATTATAAAAGTAACTTCCTCTTAAGAATGTTATAAGAATAAACAATATGTATATGAAATGTTTAGCAGTGTGTGGCATATCATGAGGACTGAATATTATGTATGCTTAACCTGTGAGTTGTATTTTCATAGTTAGATATGTAGAACTCTTAAGTAGCTTTTAATTACTGACAACACAACTTTGAAAACTCTTGAATAAACATGCATTAGTAAATTTAAAGTACACCTATGCCCAGAAACACATAGGAACAACTCAGAACACAAGATTAGAGATTATATTATTGGTTTAACTCTTATCTACATTATTCTACCTGTCATTAAAATGAGCCCAAGTAAATTGAAAAAATATAGTTGCTACCTATTTCCTTTATAGTTATCCTGTGTTACATTGTATACATGATTATAAAATAAGAAATAACTCTGAGAAAGCTTTTTGTGTTTCCCCTCCTCAATGTCTAAAATTTTCCCTTCCACCTTAATCTTTTTATCCTGTTTAGGTAATCAATAAAAAGTGTATCTTTTATTAGCTGTTAGGTTTTTTTTTGAAAGTAGATAGAATTGATGATCGCTTTTTTAAATTTTTATTTTAAAGAGAATAAAACCAAGCAAAATAAAACATAACAATGCCAATGTGACACAGGATTTCAAAACAAGATAATAGGAAATCAACAATGGTTACCATAATACATCTTGTTGTCTTTGAAATAGCTACCCATGTCATCAGATATAATAAAATCAAACAAGACAGAGCAGAATAAAACCCAAACCAAATAAAACAATGAAAATGATACAGGACTTCAAAAGAAGATAATAGGGAATTAGCAATGGCTACCACTTTCAGAAGGAGATCCCCCACAGATGCTGTTGTATTGTTACGGTGTAAATACATGATCAGACTACTGGCTTTAGGCCTGCAAAGTCAGTGAAACACTAAACACTATAAGCATTAAGTTGTATTTTACCTCAATAGCAATCCTCTCAGCCTGTGCTCCTTTGGATCAGCCAGTTGCTTGTTGGTGCGGGGGGGAGTGAATGGGTGGGGAGGGGTCAGGCAGGAGCGTTTGACTCTTCCTGTCTCTCAGCCTGCATTCCAGGAGGTGCTGGCATCTGATTCTCCTCCTAGCACCCTGCATATGACTACAAGTCACAGGAAGGGCTTGGCTTCTTGTTCTCCTCCCCTGCAGTCCACAAATGGTGCCGACTCACAGGAAGGGCTTGGCTTCATGTTCTCCCCCACAGTCTTGCCCTTTTCATTTCTTTTGTAATGTCTGTCCACTTTTTCTCCTATGTCAGCTCTTACTTAGGCTTTTTTTTTTTTTTTTTGTCTTTTTGATGTACTGGTTTTGTTCTCTGTGTGTGTGTGTGCGTGCGCGCACGCATGTGCATGCTGATTTTTTGCTTTAAACTTCATTGATTTCTGTACTAATTTGGTATTTTGGGGTTTTTTTGTTTTTTTCAGTCAGGGTCTCACCATGTAGTTGAATCTGGCCTTGAACTCACTGTGGAGCCCACACTGGCCTCAAACTCACAACAGTCCTCCTTCCTCAGCCTCCTGAGTGCTGTGATTACAGACATGTGCTACCACACCTGGCTGCTCTTTCATGGTATTTAAGGCTAGAGGATGTGGAGAAAACTTTACCACATTGTTGGCATTCATATGACTTTTCTCCAGTATGAATCTTTTCATGTCTTCAAATGACACTCAGATGTGTGAAGGCTTTACCACACTATTTGCACTCATAAGGTTTTTGCCCACTGTGAATTTTGTGATGTCTTCTAAAAGTACTTTTGTGATTGAAGGTTTTACCAAACTGGTCACATTTGTAGGGCTTTTCTCTATTATGTGTTCTTTCATGCTCTTGAAGGGTATGAAGGAGTCTAAATTGTCTCCCACATTATTTACACTCATGGGACTGTTTATGCCTATGTTGTTTATGCCTGTGAAAGGAACTAGAAACACTGAAGGCTTTCCCACATTGTCTGCATTCATAGGACTTCTCTCTGGTGTGAATTCTTTCATGTCTTTTTAATAAAGAGGGAAAATCAAAACATCTCTCACATACCTTACACATATGGATTCATTTCCAGTGTATAATATCTTGTGTCTTATCAACTGTGTGCAAGTATAAAAGGCCTTCCCACAATGTTTACAATCATAGGGCTTTTCTCCAGTATGACATTTTTCATGTACAGAAAGGTAATATGAAGTACTAAGCAAGTTACCACAGTGTTTATGGTCATATAGCTTCTCTCCAGTATGAGTTCTCTGATGTATACACTAGGATACAGAAAGGCTTTCCCACGTACCTTACACTGAAAAGGCAACTTTCCAGTGTGTGTTACCATGTGACTTTTAAAACCTTCAAACAAACTAAAGCCTTTCTTACATTGTTTACATTCATAGGATTTCTCCCCAGTGTGAGTTTTTTCATGTGTTACGAGTAAAAAAATAATAATAATAAAAAGGCTTCCCACATACCTTACATTTAAAACATCCATTTTCAGTGTGCTTTACCATGTGACCCAGAATACTTGCATGAGAAAAGAAGGACTTACCACATTGTTTGCATACATGGAGGTTCTTCACAGCATGTGATTTTGCATGTCTTTGAATAGAATTGAAAAAAGTTAAGGCTTCCCCACACATCCTTTTCTTTTGCTTTCCAATGTGAAGTGCTATGGGTTGTTGAACATTTGTGAGAGAAATGACGGACTGCCCATGTTTCATAAACATATAAGGCATTCCTGCATATTCCTCATTTTTGTATACTTTGTGTTCAGAGTGAGGTGTGATGTGCCTATAGAAGCGAGATTCTTGAAGATTTCCAGCATCACATCTCCGTAGAGAGTCTTCTGGGAAGGATTCAACAAAACCCACTCTTCCAGGGTGAAGTTCACAGCCACATCCTCATAGGACACAGGGTTCTTTATTCCCAGTACTTGGGAGGCTGAGGCAGGAGGATCGCTGTGAGTTTGAGGCCAGCCTGAACTGCATAGTGAAACATTGTGCATCACCAGCTCCTGCAGTGCCCCGCCCCTCCCCAGGAAAGTGCAGCACCCACATGTGACAAGGTGGTAGAAGATGGGGTGCTGCCACCAGGCCGCACACCTGGAAGGACTTGATGATCACTTTTATAAATCAGCTAATTCATTTTATGTTTCCAATGCAAGGGGCATAGTCATCAAATATATTCTGTTATAATGTTAGCTTTAATTCTGAATAGTTTATTATGATTATTATTACAAGTAACTCTACATATTTTTTACTAAGGGAAAAATAGCGTTTTCTGCCTTGATGCAGAATTCACTAAGAATTTAAAGTTCTGGTTGAAATTAAATACAGAACATTAAACTCAGAAGCGTAAGTGATACTTACCTCACTACTGTATCTTACCCCAATATGCAAATCATCACTAAAGAATCTGGATAATAAATAAACATTTTGTTTTTCAGCAATCTAAAAACAAAGCTTGTTAATATTTTAGAATTCAGTTTGTGAAGGATAAATTCAGCAGAATTTACAAGAGTTAGGCACAGTAATGAAGATTCAGAGAATTGAAACCCAAAGTACTGCGTGAAATTTAAAAACTCAGAAAAAAATTTTCATGAAATATAGCTGAAACTGGGCATAGTGGCACACACCTTTAATCCCAGCACTCGGGAGGCTGAGGCAGGAGGATTGCTGTGAGTTCGAGACTGGCCTGGGCTACCGAGTGAGTTCAAGGCCAGTCTGAACTGCGTAGTGAGACCCTGTGTCAAAAAATAGGGCCAGGGATTTAGCTCAGTGGCTGCCTGACAGGTGCAAGGTTGTGAGTTTGATCCCCGGTACCAAAAAAAAAAAAAAAGAAAGAAAGAAAGAAAGAAAAGAAAAGAAAGAAAGAAATATAGCTGAATAGAGTTTCCCTAGAAGAAAATGTCTCTAAGCAAATTGCTGTGGAACATGTAGAAGTGGGAATATAAGACTGATTCTCTACCATGTTTTAAAGTTCATAGCACAATTTGATAAAATATTTAACTGCAAAAAATAAATAAGTAAATAATTTGAACTTGAATGGCTAATAGGCAAAACCATAGATGTTATAAAGGTATGTATGTAGCTACTTACAATGCAAGTATTTTAAAAATACAGTGATCATTCTTAGCGACCAGGTTCTAACAAAGACAGACAAATGGCCACGTTTGGCCTATAGAGTTTATCAGCTGACAGAAGATTTATCTATTAAGTCAGATACTACTTTTCAAATTTTGAGGTGGTACAAGTGAGTGATTATCTCATGTTAATTATATATTTCCATATAATAATGTTGGCATAATAAATTTGATTAATAAATTCTTCTCCATAGTATTTTAAAATATAAATCACATCTCTCCAAGTAAATTAGAAACCATTGCAAATTATAGCTTAATTTCATAATATTTTACATTAATGAGAAATCAGGAAGGTGAGTTCCTAAAGGCTTTCAAGATAACTGTTAGAAGCATAGCAAGACCTTGTCTCAAAAAACTAAACAGTCATATATATTGGAAAGAAATTAAAGTTTTTATATTTACTTGGATATTTACTATTCCTGATGATCTTCGTTGTTTTTGAAGACCTGTGGTATCTTTTTCTTTCGTTCTGAAGAATAATAGCCTTTCATACTTAATAGTGTTTTTCTGCTCTTATCACATTTTATGTATTTTTGGTTATCTGAAAATGCTTTATTTTTCTCTCATTCTTAATGGATATTTTCACTAGATATCGTTTCATTGTCTTTTGAGTTCCTTCCTCCCTGCTCTCCCCTTCAACTTGTAGTCATCCTCCCTCAGCCTCCCAAGTGCTAGAATTACAGGTATATGCCAAAACACCTGGCCAAGTTCCGTATTTCTGATGTTAGATGTTATTTAAATTGTTGGCCTTGATAGGTAATATATTGTTTTTCTGGTAGCTTTCAGAATTTTTATTTTTCTTCAGTGTGGTAATCTAACCCTTGTACGTGTTGTGCAAGTACTTTACCACTGAGCTAAACCCTTGGCTCTCATTTTTTCTTTTGTGTTTAGCAGTTTTTGACAGGCTTATTATGGTTCTGTTCATGTTTATCACACATACAGTTTCTAGGCTTCATGATGATATAAATTTGTAACTTTGGCCAACTTTGATAGCTATTTAGCCTTCATCCAAAAGTTTTTTCTGCTCCATTTTCATACTCTGGTTTTTTGTTTGTTTTGTTACTGTAATTACTCATATGTTAGACCTTTGGATAACATCTCAGAGGCCTTGAATTTTCTTCTTCTTTTTTTTCTTTTAACATCTTTTTCTCTGTATCTTCTGCTTAGATAACTTCCTTTCATTTATTTTCAAATTTACCATCTCTATTCTCATTTTGTTAGTCTACTTACTATATACTACATATGTATGTATATATCATCTGAGTTTATATGCAGACATGTATATACATGCACTATGTAACTACTGTCATTCAAATTCTCATGCTTTTCAGATCACATCAGGTCATAGAATAATAACTTAACTCTGAAAAGATTAAAATTATATGAAGAGTTTTTTTCCAACTACAGTGTAATAAGAAAAGTATTGCATGGTTTCACTTTTATGTGGAATGTTAAAAGAAAAAATTTCAACATAGATACTGAATAAAAGTTCTTATGAGGTGTGAGTAGGGAGGTGGAGGTTAGAGGTTATAAAGAAGCAGATATGTAGGATGAACCAATCTGGAGATCCGATATACAGCATGAAGACAATAGGTAATGAAAATGTGCTATTCATGTATTTAGTATTCACGATAAATGACAGGATTTTGACTGCTCTTGTTGATCAAAAATGTTTGAGTTGATTAACCCGTTAATTCGCTTCACTAAAATAACCTCTGACTAGGAAAAGTATGTATTTTCTGTTGGAATTTTATGATTTCAGGAGGTGTTGACTGTGGTCCACTTTTAAAACAAAAGCTAAAGAAATGGAACATTCATCCAAATTCAATATTTTCTTGCAATTTTCAACCCCCTCCAGAATCCATCTTCTTGCATTTAATCTCCAGACCACTGAGGTATTTGCTTTTGTATTTTCTCTAGGTTTATAGTTATTACTGGTGAGATAGCTCAAACAGTAGAAACTTACTTGTACTGCTTTACAAAACAGAACTTCCCAAGTAGTATTTTTAAATATTTGTCTTTCATAAATACTGACAGTTTCTCAAATTATTTGTTTCTAACCATAGAAATATTTGTACATTGTGGACTGACACTGAGCTTTAGCACTGAATTTTATAAAAAATTATTCCTTACTATTTGTTCCATGCTTTTATGTAATCTTTTTTTTCTTTTCTGTATATTCAGTGAGATACATTAGTAGAATGACAGAACTCCCCAGAAAAAAGTGTGTGAATTTTTAAATTTGAGATTTGCTTTTTAGCTTTCATTCCAGAAAGTAATATGAAAAATGGAGCAATATTTTTATTTGGTTTAAAAACCAGGGTTGGCAGATTTATGAAAAACCTCAAGAAAAGAAAAACCTTTAAGTCAGACCAATGTCTACTTTTTGAATATATACAGATCTCCCTTCTTAACTACCATGCAACCAAGAAGAATAAGGCAAACAGTATTTCATGTTTCTGGGTATTTAAAGAAAGCCAAAATAAAACAGTCTCTGCTCCTACCTCTGAATCAAAACTTTTCTGGCAGAATGCTAGTCCTGTTGCTCCTGCTAGCTGTATTCGTGTGTGTGTGTGTGTGTGTGTGTGTGTGAGAGAGAGAGAGAGAGAGAGAGAGAGAGAGAGAGAGAGAATGTTCCCACCAGAGAAGGCAACTCACCTTTGTATTAACCTGTTTTTCTCAGCAATGAATAATCTACTTACCTTCTTTACTATTTTCTACAAGCCAGATGAAAACAGAATTTTAGAAAGATTGAAAAGCAACCTGTCCTCTTACAGAGACTGGTAATCTCTGACAAATATTGTAAGGTCAGAGAAATATGATTCTTAGCTCAGTGTTAGAATTACTAAGAATTCTCTATTGTGAGTTCCCTATTATAAGATTGGTAGCAGGTGTTCCAAGCACAAGCCAGAAGATTTGGCCTCCTCACTTAATCTTTAAAAATGTCTCAATAAGTCATTTTTACCCATGGGAGAAAGACTTTATTTGTTCTTAATATATTCTTTTAAAATGTCTTAAAATTGATGTACAATAATTACATATTTATAGGATACACTGTGATGTTTCAATACTTATATATGATGTGTAATGGCAGGATGGTTGGAATATTTGTCACCCAACACTTCATCTCCCTGTGTTGGAAATATTCAGAATCCTCTATACTTAAGGTGTTCTGAAATACTTAATTAGTTCTTAACCATAGTTATTCTTTTAACCTATTTTTACAGAATCTTATTGTAGTATTGGCACAGTGTTCATGTTTATATAGATTTTTGTAGTTTCTAGTGCCACATTTATTGGTTATGATCTTCAAAGAAAGGAAAGCCCTTAAATAACCTTCTGATAATTGCTACTTTATTGCTTGCTTTCTTAACTTGAGACCTTTAAGTCTGTATTGGAGAAATAAGTTTGGAGTTGCCATTAAATGATAACTGGCAATTATATACCTGTGTTTCTTGGTTTCTAAGTATGTATAAAACTTTTTTTCAAGGAATTTTATATAATTTTAGTTACCATGTTTTCTGGCATTATTGATAGCTAAGTAAAAGGGAAACAGCAGTGTTAATACATTCTCAAAGCACCATTCTGAGATTATTCTACATCTTTTGCCTTTAAAGAACTTATAATCAACTGGGGTTTGATGGTTCATATGTTTCATACAATAGTGGAATGTATACTTCAGATTTATAATTCCAGAATTCTAAATCTGATATATATATATATATATATATATATATATATATATATGCATACTTTTAAATCTTAATTGGTAAAATGTTTTAAAATGTGTTTATTAGCCAGGCACTTCGTTGGGTACCTGTAATCCCAGCACTCTGGGAGGCTGAGGCAAGAGGTTCATAAGTTCAAACCCCACCTATGCAACTTAGTGATTTAATGAATTCTTGTCTCAAAGTAAAAAAAGGTCTGGGGTAATAACTCAGTGCAAAGACCCTGGGTTCAAGCCCCAGTACCCCTCCCCCCCACCAATAAATAAGTAAGATTATATTTCCAGGTTTCTCATACTGTAAGTAGATTTCTCCTTAAACATCTCCTCTCTAATGTACCATAGCTTTCCATGTCAAAAAGAGAAGACAGTTTATACTAACACTCTTGTTATAAGATGTATTCCACTAAAAATAACAGTTTTTATTCATTAAATATGTTATCTGTTTGTTAGCAGAGAGAAACAGAAAGAACCTGAGGCAAGAAATGTGATTACTTCTTGCAGTTACAGGTTGTACTCATCCGCCCTAGATGCCAGACATTCTTAGTAACATTTAAAAATTTTCCTTCGTACTTTTCATGTTCCTTCATTGCTTGTCACATCATCACCACTACCACCATCCCTGTGTAATACATTAGTAGCAAAGTTTAGTGTCGAGCACATTCTAGTATAAGGCACTATGCTGGGCTTTTAAAGATGAATTTATTTAAATATTTACAATAACTTGAGCTGTGTCATTCTTATTATGATGTAGACCACTTAGAGAATGTACAAAGCATCTATTATGTGCACTATGGCTTAACTATAAATCCTTGGTTTATATTTTAGTTTCTGTTCCAGGAGTAGTCAGTCTGTGGCCTTGAATAATACTACTTTCACCATCTATTTCCAAAGACTAATAAATGTTTAAATATTGATATCTTCTTTTAAAGTCTTATTTACTTTTATGCTTTGAGTTAAATTTTTAGAGAGAGAGAGAGAGAATGGCTTACATTCTAAAGATAAGGAATCCAAGGTTGGAAAAGTTAAATGATTTGTTGAAGATCATATGAAGTCACTTATTTTAACTATTGTGTTCTTTACTTAATCCTTTTGTCCTGCTCATACATATGAGCCAAGAAGAAATTACGTATGTAATATTTCTATCTACCACTTGGAAGTACACCTTGCCTCATACCTTATAGTCATATCTCATGCAACCAGAATTGCAGAATCATGGAACAAATTCTGTGACCAGAATTGTGGAAAGAATTAAGTGTGTGAACCAAAGTACCATATGTAAAATTGCTGAGATATTTTATATTTTGAGGAGGTCAGAGTTATTTAATAAAAACTGTGATGATATTCATCTTCATTTAGTTACGTAACTATTCTCAGGAATTATGTCTCATATAAAATGTTTATTAGTGAAGTTACTTGCCACTTTTAGGATTTTAGTATTTCTTTCAAAAGCCATATAGTTTTGAAGTTATTGGTTGTTTTTAGTTGATTTTGTTGCATTCATATTTTATATAAAGTAAGCAATGTAAAGACCATGTGATCTGAAACTAGCAGAGGTAAGATTTCTGGTAACTTTTTAATTACACTATTTTTGCCTCTTGTATTTTCCAGTTTTCCTGTGATGAATCGTGAATATATATTTTAAATTTTAATGGAGTTATATGTAATTGTTACTAGTGTGGCAGTCTGTTGGGGGTTGAACCCAGAGTCTTTGCACTGAGCTACATTCCTAACCCTTTTTAAAGTTTTTATGTTGAGACATGGTCTTGCTAAGTTACCCAGTCTGGGCTTGAACTCGCAGTCCTCCTGCCTCATTCTCTCAGAATACTGGAATTACATTTTGTGTGCCACCACACCTGGCTTCAGAGTTACTTCTAAAATTTAGAAATTTATTTGATAAATAGAATTGCTTATACCAGTGAGCCAATAATTACATAAGCCAGTGTTTCAAAAGTTTGAAATTTGGGACACCTTTTTATGTTGTTAAAAAGTCGGTGATTCCTTCAGATGTATAGATATGAAATTGAGTATCAATAAAGTGATTGGTATTTGAGAATTGTGTTTCAGGTTAGCACATTTAAAAGGCTTTTCCGAATTCAGATTTTTGATTTATTTATGCAGAGTCATTGAAATCTATACTGACTTATCTCATGTACTCTGACTTTTGTTATTCACTGCTGTAAATAGGTGGCATTTAAGAATTGTCAGCTACAGTAATTTGCTGTTTTCTATGTAAGAACATGTGCAGATAGAAGTTATATATCCCAATTTCTTCCTTAAAGAATTTGTTTGATTTATTAAAAATTCCATTGAATAATGACTGTAGAAATCCCCTAAAAGTAATTGTGATCCTCTTTCAAGCAACTTTCTTTAAAGCACCATAATTGTTTCCTTGTCTATTGCTTGTATGTTGCTATCTATAAATCAACACTCTAGTACTTTTGTGTGGTACTACATCATTGCATAATAATAGAACTTAATGGGAACAACATACTTACTTTTGACTAACCTTGAATACAGCCTAGAATAACCAGTTTTCTTTGAACTTAGTCATTAAAATGTATAAAGGACATGAGTAGATAATTTATACCACAAACAACATATATATGAGCTAGTTCATTCAGTAAACAGTAGTATTTGCTCTGTGCCTGGCACTATTACAGGCTACTAATAAGAATACAGAATATAAAATAGCCACAGGCTGTGTCTTTTTTTAGACACAATTTGAACAATGAAACATATATACAGTGTAAATTAAACATCATATGAGGCTTCTTCCCACTGTGATGAAGTAATCAGTACTGTTTATCCCCTGTATTGGTCACCTTCCCATTGCTGGGACAAAATACACAACATCCACAATTTAAGGGAAGAATAGTTCATTTTTGCTCACAGTTTCAGAGGTTTCAGTCCATCTTCTACTAACTCCACAGCAAAAACATCATGGTGGAAGGACATGGCAGAGGAAAGCTGTGAGCAGCCAGATAGGAAGGGGTCAAGGAACTTCATTAGTGTAGTCATCGTGAGGTCATACTCTGTGACCCACCCTGTCATATCCAGAAGTTCACTAATCTCTAGTCAGCTCTCAAGCCAATCAAGGTGACAGTCAATCCTATCATACCCTCTAGCTGAACTTCAGACATTAGACTGTTGATATCACAGTCATGTGATCACTGAGAGAAAAGATTAGGTGAGGGACAAGAGCTAAGTGATCTTTTGCTTCCTTACTAAAAGTATTGTAACTGTGAAGAACTTTTAGCAAAGAACAGAAGTTGCTGAATTGAGGAAACAGATCAGAGAAGAATACATGGCTATAGATAATCAAGCAAAAGCTCTAAGGCTCACTGATGCTGGTGAAACTACACTAAGCAAAAAGAACTCTTACTAACCACTTATATTGAGTGAAAAATCTGTTCTACTGTATTAAACCCCCAAGATTATAGGGTTATTGAAAAGAGATAATATAGGGATATAGAAAAGAGATGATACATAAGTCCCAAATGGAATTATCCATTTCACTGGTCTCTTTTCTTTCTTTTCTTTTCTTTTTTCTTTTCTTTTTTCTTTCCTTCCTTCCTTCTTTTCTTTTCCTTTCTTTCTTTCTTTCTTTCTTTCTTTCTTTCTTTCTTTCTTTCTTTCTTTCTTTCTTTCTCTTTCTCTCCTTTTCTTTCTTTCTCTTTCTATCACTTCCCCCTGTCTCTTTTCTCTCTCCCTTTCTTTTTTTCATTTGTTTGTTCTTTTCTTTCTGTGGGGGTACTGGAAACCCAGGCCTTGCCTTCTACCCCTGAGTTATATGACCAGCCCTTCCAATGATCTTTCTAAACATAGTTTTTCTACCATAATAGTCTTTCAAATTTTTTTTCTTATATTTTATTCTACTTTGAAGTACCAAATAAGATCTGTGAAAAATTAAAATTATATACATATAACTATATTAAAACTACTGTCAATATATATATTATGTTGGTTGGGAAAAGGTTATTTTACAATTTTTTTTTATTTGACAACTTTTTTTTTTTGTACTGGGAATTGAACTCAGGACCTTGTGCTTGCCAGGCAGGTGCTTATGCTGCTGAGCTATATCCTCAGCCACAAGACTTTAAATGATATCATATTTTCAAACAAGGCAAAGTGTGATATTTATTTTGATTACATTTATAAATATCAATACACATTTCTCAGACACCATTGATATAAAATCTAGCCATAAGTGTGCAAAATAACTTGGTTTTCTAAGTTACTCTACTCTGCCCCAACTTCTTTAATTTTCTGGTAGTTTGTAACAGAGTGCTTTTGTTTCTTATTTGATAGAATTCACCATTGCTGCCCACTATAACCGGGCTTTTTGTGTGTTTGGGAAAATGTTTAGTTACTGGTTTGGTTTCTTTACTTGTTGTAAATCTGTTCAAATTTTTCTAATTTTTAATCTATGGATTTTGATAATTTGTTTGTCTTGTAGAACCTGTCCATTTCATCTATTTTGTTGGCATCAACTTGTTCATATATTCACTTACAATCGTCTCATTTCTGTGAGTCAGTAGTGATATCCACATTCATTCTTAATTTTGATAATTTGTGTACTGTTTTTCTGGGTCAGGCTAGGTTAAGGTTTTTTGTGTATCTTTTTAAATAATTAAATTATGGTTTCATTGTATTTTTATTTGCTAATTTAATTATTTCTGCTTTAATTTTTATTTATTTATTTTTTGATTTGGAGTTTAGATTGCTCTTTTCAAACTTTTGAAAAATGTGAGCTGAGCATTTTTTCCCGTAATTACTGCCATAACCATAAAATTGCTAATGAAATTTTGAAAGAAGATAAATTAAGCTTGTTGTGGTAACATACTTGGAAGCTGTCATTCCAGCAGCTGAGACAAGATGACAGTGAGTTCAAGGCCAGCCTGGATAGGGGCATCTTTGTCTCAAAAAGAAAAGAGAAAAGGTAAATTAACAAGATTAGTAATTTTCTCAAAACCCACTGCTGCTGCTGCTTCACTTTATTCTTTTTGATCTCCCTGGTTTGCAGTCAGTGGGAAACTGAAAGAGAAAAGCTCCCTAACATTTCCCCTTTAAGATGTTTCTTGTGTGCCATTTAAGCAGATCCGTAAGTAATAGTTAATCAGCACATTGGGCAGGTTGGAAAGATTGTATTCCCACTTATTTCCAGAGTTTAAACTTGACAGAGATTCAGAGTTAAGGCAGAGAAAGTAAAGCATAATACAAAAGTGTCTCTCTTCTGCCCTTCTTTCACACGTTCTGCTCCTGGGAAACCGTGGTACCCAAATATTTGTTTCCAAATAAATGTATAGGAACTATAATGCTGTGAATATTGTAAGATTCTGCCTGTGAAAGATCTGTCAAAACTTTAAAATAAAGTCAGTTTCTCCCCACAACTCCCACAGTAGAACTGGAACCCAGGGTCTCTATATTTTAAGATATGACCTGGCTAGGTTACCCAGGCCGGACTGAAACTTGGAATCCTGTTCCTAAGTATTTGTTGTTGTTATTGTTGTTAGTGTATAAATATACCACTGCTTTTTTACAAATTGGTTTTATGTCCTGCAACTTTTGTTAAATTCATTTACTAGTGGAATATTTAAGGTATTATGTCATCTAGAAAGGGAAATAATTTTACTTCTTTCTTTCTGATTTGGATATCTTGTATTTCTTTTTCTTGCCTAAGTGAAAATCTTATCACATGATAATTCATTTATGTTTAGATTAATTTTATTGAATACATTTTATATGTGAAATCCAATTTTATGAAAGTATTTTCTTGGTATTGTTGAACTAAAAACCTTTGAGCCTGAACCATCTCAGAAATAAGTTTTATTGAACCATTACAGATGCTGGCCACTCTAAGGATTAGGTGCTGGCACAAGTTTCTGTAACTACCAGCCACAAGGCTAAATAGCAGTTAGAAAAATGTGTAATAGACCTAAAGCCCAAGAGTATTTTTAGTATGAAAATTTGGTAAAGAAAAGCTTAGGTTATATAGAGAGATGAGATAATGTCAAGTCGAGAAAACTTGGGAATAGAAGGGCGGTCTGGGACTGGTGATATAGCTCCAGCGGCACAGCACCTGTCCTGCAAGGGCAAGGTCCTGAGTTCCATTACCAGTATCAAAAGAAAGAGAGAGAGAGAGAGGGAGAGAGAAGAGAAAAGAGAAAAGAAGAGAGGAGAAGGAGGAAGAGAAGAGAAAGGAAAGGAAGGAAGGAAGAAAAAAGAAAAGAAAAGAGAAGAGAAAAGAAAGGAGAAAGAGAGAAAGTAAAGTCCATAAGGAGAGGTAATCATTGCTTCCATATTCGGTGCAGTTAGCAGTCTGGAAAGTTAATCTGTAAATAGGGGTTGATGCTCCTCGTGTTCAACCTTAATGAGAAGGTTTCAACATATATTTAGGAATATGAAATTGTCTTTTGTTGGTTTCACCTTCATTTGTGAACTGAGTAATTTCCCTTGATTCCTTCACTCTCCATCTTCTTGTTCTTGTAATTAAGTTTACATCTCAGAATTCTTTCATCAGTACTTTATGTTCTTTCCATCTTTATAGTCTCCTTCATTTTGCATTTTTCGCATCTTTGCTTTCTTTCATAAGAATCTGAGTCATGTCATTTTTTTCCTAAAAATTTCCTTTTGCTTTGAAACCTTTTCAAAGACAAATGCTTCTGCAGTTTTAAGATTTTCTTATTTGTCATTCATTCATTCATTCATTAAAATCTTGCTGTATAGTCCACGCTGGCCTCAAATTTAATATCCTTCCACCTCAGCTTCCAAATGCTGAAACGACAGACTTGTGGCACCTTGCTTGGCTAAAATTCTTATTTTAATGATTTTTTTTGTTTGTTTGTTTGGCCTGTTCTTGCATCAATACCATCTACATCATTCCACTTTGTGGAGGAATCTCCATAAGTGAATTTTGTCTTTCACATTAATGTTCCTGTATCATATGTCTGATTGGTTTTATCCTCTTAGTTATCAGCTCTGTAGGTGGTATTCAGAGGTCTCCTAATCCATAAACTTTAGTGTGTGTCAGAGCAGGGCTTGCTGTACACAGATTGCTGGTTTCCCACCCTCAAATGTTTCTGACACAGATGACCAATCATTTTTTACTTCTAACAAATTTTAGCTGCTATTATGCTGCTGCTCCAAGCACCACATTTGGAGAACCAGTGATCTTACATTCTGTACCCACATAATTGTCTTTCTCTAACCTACATGGTTCAGTCAGTCAATCAGGTAATCTCTTTGTCTCTGTCTGTCTTCTTCTGTCTGTCTCTGTCTGTCTCTCTCCCCTCCCCCTTCCTCACTATGAGGTCTTGAATCCAGGGTCTTTACACTGAGCTGCATCCCCAGTCCTTTATAAGAAAAATATTTTTTGTTGTTGTTTTGGAATGAGAATCTTGCTAATGTCTGTATGTCTGTCTATCCCTGCTCTGCTTTCCTTATTACTGGGACTTGAATCCAGGGTCATTATACAGAGCTATATTCCCAGCCCTTTACAAAAATGATTTTTTGGTGTTTTGGAGTCAAGAGTCTTGCGAAATTGCCTAGTCTGGACTCTTCACTTGAAATCCTCCTACCTCAGCCTCTCAGTGTTGGAATTATAGGGGTGTGCCATTCCACCTAGCTAAAATCATTTTGACTTGAATATTTTACTACTTTCTAAGACATAGCATATATTTGCGTCAACATTATACCCTTCTCAATTAAAAATAATAATTTGTGATACTGTGACTGTGAATGTTGGTGCAAGTCTTTTCAGGTTCTTGGTTCCTGTACTACAAATTGGTCAAAACACAAAATAAAAGCAGGGGACATGTATGTTTGTTGAAGGTGGAAAAGAAGTACACTCTTCAGTGAGAGGGATTGGTGGCCAGACTTACGCAGCCCCAAGGATAAAGGAGAGGGGTCTTTTGTATCCATAATTCCTGGATTGGCTTCTCTCTCATGTAAATAAGGCATTGGGACAGTTATCCAATCAAAAACTCACTAGGCCTAGCACCAGATTTAAACTACCCTGTAGAAAACCTCGGGTTACAGCCAGATATAAATGAAGAAACGAAAATAGCACTTTTGTGGTTAGATCTGAGTACTGTGCTCAGGAGCTACAGTCATCCTTAATCCTGTGTTCTGTGCATGTCTCCTGAGTCTCCATGACTTTGACACGTTCCACCCAATTGTTTGACTGGTTTCCCTCAGGCCTAATTACCTACCTCAATACCATAGTTCTCATCATCCTATGACATTTTAGAAATCTTTGTTTTCCTCTCCTTTTTACTGCAAAACATACATACAAAATTCAACCCTTACCAATTATACTGAATCTGTGATGAGGTTGTTGGAATTCTAGACTAGAGAGGGAGGGTCTGATTTCGGGCAGTTCTAACAAACCAGGTCTGGCCACATGCCCCAAAAATCAAGTGGAAAAAACAATAGTGAAAAGCAGGAAGGGAATTTATTCAGTATAGCTGTATTGAGAAGACGAGGGATCCAAGTATCCTCAGCCCCATCTTGAACTAAAACTTCAAATGTATCAGGAAAGAGTGAGGGGATGAAGTACGCATAGTTTAGCAATCCTAGTCAAACTGTGATCTAGTTGATCATTATCTTAGGTCTTATTCTGGAGGCTTTGCTAGATTAGGGCAAGTCATTATTACCTGAGGGGGCAATCTGGTTTCCATCATATGATTGATGCTGCTTAGGGGGATAGCCTTGGTTCCCATCATGGGGTAATTGCTCTCGGGTAGGAGTATAATCCCATCATGGAGTGATCTGCCTCTACAAGACTGATTGAAATTTTAGTTGCTCTTAATCTTAATGCCTTCAACGTTGAAAGGGAAAAAGATTACCAGCTTTAGACTACATTATTTAAATGATTAACATGTCTACAGGCAGAGTTGAGCAGAAATCTGACCCAACCTTTAAGGTAGTAAAGAAGACTGATACAAAATGAAGACAGAGATACCAAGCTTCTATCTTGCTTTTAATTTCCCATGAGGCATCTACAAGTGAAAAGTCAGTACATTTTAACAAATGTACAGAGCATTTTACATGAATTAATGTTAATTTCACAACTTATCCATGATGTCCATTTAATCCAAAATAACTGATGAGGAAAATTAAGTATAAAAGGGTTCTTTGAGCTAACAAAAGTAGAAGACACGTGACTCCAATTTAGACTTTCTGGTACCAAAGCCCAAATCCTTAATTCCTGAACTAACTCCACATTACAATGCTACCATGTTACACTGCCTCTTCATATTGTATCTTGAAACCGCTTGCTTAATTTATTTCTCATAGCCACAGTCCTCACTGTTCTACATTTTAAACCTATAGGTGAGCTTATAAACACTGTACTTAACATGTTACTTGCTTAGAATTATTCTTTGACTTCGTGAGAACACTAAGGCTTACTTAGGCTAAGTAATTTGCCTACTTATTACTAGTAAGTGTTAGAGTCAAGACCTAGATCTTTCAAATCGTTATGCCTGTCCTCTAAACCTCTGTCAGATTCCCCAACTCAAATCTCTTACACCCTAACACTCATGTTCCTAGTGTTGATTCAGATCATTCTCAGAGCAGTAGTTTCGTTTTGTTTCTTCCATCACAATAAAATATCTGATTTTGTTTGTAGTTTCTTTTTACCCGTCTCACTCAACCACTTTTTTTTTTCCTGCTAGGCAAACCCTTTCGAAGTAAAAATTCTTTTAACTATCTGAATTATCTTGTATACCGGTTTTTACAGTTAAGTATAGTAAAATTCTAGGCTTTCAAGAAAAATATCGTGTTCCACTTCTAACTTGCCTTTTTATGTTCTCTACTATCCAATATTATGACTATCAGACAATATTTTTTTTGTTTTTGTTTATTTTATTTTATTTTATTTTATTTTATTTTTGGTACCGGGTATTGAACTTATGACCTTGCACTTACCAGGCAAGTGCTTGAGCGGATGAGCTAAATCCCTGGCCTCAGACCATCTGTCTTATCTGTGATTATACCTCTCAGTTTGATTGACTTACAAATAAGATTACCTATAATCTAGAGCACCATTACCATCTACCTTAAAAATAATTTAACTCCATTATTAGACTTATACAGTACCCCTAACTGAGGTAGAAATGAAGATAAACAGAAGAATTAAATATTCACTGTGATCTATAAAGATAACCTTAGTTGGAATTCCCTGAGAAGGGAAAGCAGTATGGCATTAAACTTCACAGATCTAAAATGACACTCTTTGCTAGAAATTATGTATTTTAGTAAGAGGTTTCATTTTTTCCTTTGCTATGATTTACTCAGCTTCTGAATAATACCATATACTCTACCTTCTTTTCATAGTCCTCAACCATTCATTATCTCTAAGACCCTGATCTTTCCCCTTGACTCCATATCATAATTCTTGTATACTCCTCAAACCTCTGTCAAATTCTACCATCCTCTATTTTTTTTTTTTTGTACATTTCTACTCTAAGGTGCTGGTTCCTATCATTGACCCCCAAATTTTATTATAAAAATTATTAGAGTTTTTAGATATGTATTGTTGCTTGATCAGAGATCAGTACTCTTTGTCAGAACTCAATGGGTATAATAGTTATTCTGATGCCATAAAATTGCTTTTTTTTGTTTGTTTTGTTTTGTCTTTTTGAGACAGGGTTTCACTGTGCAGTTCAGGCTGGCCTTGAACTCACTTTGTAGCCCAGGCTGGCCTTGAACTCACAGCAATCCTCCTGCCTCAGCTTCCCAAGTGCTGGAATTACAGCATGACATTGCTTTGATAAAAATCTAGTAATGGATTTCAGAGCTGTCAGAACAAAATTATACTCATTTCTCTTTTACTAGGTAATATTGAATATATAAAATATTTCATTTTTAATTAGTTGATGACAATATAATGAGAGATATTTGGACATTGGCTGTTAGTAGCCTATATACAAATCTCTTCAAGTCTTCATTTGTGAGTGATTTTTAAAAACAACCTAAGTATTACATTGTTAGCATAGGTGAGACTTCTGCTATTCCCAAGCTTACTTTTTGATAAGAAAGTAAGCACCCTTAGTTTAAGAGCTTTGTTGCCAAGAAGAACAGTAATAGACTTTTTTCCCCCCTTTCCTTCTTTTCCTTTCCCCTCCCTCCATATCTTAGACCCCTTCTCCTGGTTTTTTTTTTCCTTCTTTTTTGTGCATGTGTGTAGTGCATAATGATCACATTCCTCATAGGGCTTTGACACATGTACACAACACATCACAATTCCTTTTCTAAAATCACATTTCCGCTTCTGTTTTTTGCATCGATTTTTTTTTGTTTTCAAAACATACACTTATAGTATATGTATACACCCTGAAGTTTAAATTGTGATTTAGTTGCCTGTAGGTTTTGAGTATTGGCACATTTAAATTTTTTCTGAGTTCTTTTAATATGTTACCACTTTTATCCTCAAAAAATAATTCTGGCCATTGTAATGGCAAAGTTTTACAATACTTCTTTTCTTTCTTTCTTTCTTTCTTTTTTTTTTTTTTTTTTTTGGTACCAGGGATCGAACTCACAACCTCACACCTGTCAGGCAGGCTCTTAGGCCAGTGAGCTAAATCCCTGGCCCATGCAATACTTTTTATAGTGTCTTTTAGGAATAACTTAGAATCCCTCGTGGATCAGTAATGGATGAGGATTTGGGAAAACATGCAGAAAGTTTTGAAAAAAAGTAATGTGATCTTAAACATTCACATGTTTTAGGCACCTATGGCTATGACCCTAATCTAGAATACATGCAAATGAATTTCAGATCTAACCAATACTTTTGTGCCAGTAGTAGTCTAAGCACATTACCCTTAAAGTTTGTTTAGTAAAACTTAGTTCGAAGGTACCAAAGCAGTCTCCATAATTTTAATTTTTAAAATATTCAATTATTTAAGTGTATATCAATGTTTTTTAATTTTTCCCTAAAATCAGTAAATTATAAAAGTGATATGTGTAATTTACAAATTACACTATATTACATACAGCTGTCTTCTATGTAATAACGAATCAATGGAAGTCCATAGACTTTGTGATTAAATTTGTAACTGCATCAAATTGGCATAATATTTTAGTCCACTAGTTTTGACATCTTCTATTAATGTCTGAGCAGTAAAGTGTTTGATTTCTTTGTTAAACTATGTTGATTAGACCTGCTAGATTATATTTAATCTTGCTTTTGGTATTCATCACAACTGAATATTAGAGTAGATATTTCTACATAAAGAAAACCTTTGATTACAGTTTCTATTAAAAAACTTTAAAACTTAGTCTTGCACTTTCCTTAGTTAGTGCTTGTATTTAATGGCACAGAAAGTCATTAAAGAGAGCTCTTTGCTTTATAAAGAGAGAATGTAACCAGCGGTAGTAGAGAATCACAATTTATGCTTTGAATAATAGATTTTAGCCTTCCCCATTTTAAGTGAGTTTTTTAATAAGACCCATCTTCTCTGTGTAGGATGCAGTTAATTTTTTTTTTCTGGCACAAAAGATAGGGTAACCTGATCTGAGTCTGACAGAGTGTGTCGTTCATTTAAGTGCTTCCATCTGTTGCCTGCTGTTCCCCTTACTCATGACCCCTCTGTGTTTCTCTCTTTCTCTGTCCCCTTCTTTCCTTGTTTCTCTCTCCTTCTCTCTTTCCTCTCTCTCTCTCTCTGTCTCTCTTTCTCTTGCTGTCGCTCTCGCTCTCTCTCTCTCGCTCTCGCTCTCTCTCTCTCTCTCTCTCTCTCTCTCAGCCCCCCTGAGGAAGGCAAAGTTTGTTGAGAGCCCACGAATTCCAGAATCCGAGCTTGGCTCCCCAACACTCACTTCAGCTCAGAAACTGGACGTGGATGCATACTGCTCTGGTAAGCATGCATGCAAAGTGTCTGCTTTGAAAGAGCAGTATTTTACATATATGTAACTCATAAAAACATGTTTCTTCTTTTGCAACTGATTATATGTTCTCCTTTAAAGTACATAGTTTTTACTGAACATTCTGTTTTGACTATTGATATAATAATGAAAGTATTGAAAATAATTTCAAAAATAATTTTCAATATAATTGAAATAATTTTGGCAGACAGTTTTCAGGGGTTTTTTTGTGATTTGAAGTAATGGAAGAAATTTTATTGTAGCTATGTAGATACAAGAATGTTGAATGTACGAATAGGAATGTTCATTTAGTGCCAGATCTTTTGCATGTGATCTAACATGTCCAATTCCTGTTGGAATTGTGGGTAGTTACAGATACGCATGTTATTGGAACATTAAACTTGAATTTAAAAAAATAGTTTCCTGAGTTGAACTTCTTTTGAACACTCAGTTTTAGAAATACTTCTTGTGAATGGCCTGTAAACACATGTGGGACCTCATTGAAACCCTTCTTGTGTGGGAGCCAAACTGAGAGAGACTTAATATCAGTGCTTAGATTCTTTGAGACTTAGGTGTGTTGCTTCACAACATCCTTTACGCTCTCTAGAATAAGTGTATAGAACTGTGTCAGAAATGTTCACAACTCTTGTTGAGTATACAGGTCAGAACATTAGTAGAAGACCTTAGAAAACTTGATTTTGTCTTTTTAAAATTTCTGATATCAAAATTGGTGTTAAATCATCATGAATGAAACCACATCATATTTACAACATAGAAGACAGTAGAATAAAATGATTACTAGTTCTAGGAAAGGTGCCAATTGTTCTGATATGAAATGTCAGGATAATGTATCTCTGAAGTCAGGTTGGACAAGTTAAAACAAACAAAATAGTGACAGTTGGGAGACTGAGGCAGGAAGATCACCATGAGTTCGAGGCCAGCCTGGGTTGCATAGTAAGTTCAAGGCCACCCTGAGCTACATAGTGAGACCCTGTCTCAGGGAGGGAGGAAGGAAGGAGGAAGGAAGGAAGCAAAGAAAGTGTTGGGGGGTAAGGTGGGGCAGAGCTTAGACCAAACTTAATAACATTTGATTTTATCAGTCAGTTTTGAATATTGAAAGACCTTGGAGATTTTACTCTCAGGACATTGAGCCTTGTACTTTAACCACTATTTTAGATGACTATTCTCTCCTAAATCAGTAACAGTTTTATATATTAGTAACCAACTTTACTGTTTCCCACCGTAGCACATAGAAGAGTCTTTTTCATGTTTTGAGGTGTAGTCGTACTTACCAAGCAATGGAATATTGTGCTTTGCATTTCTTCATGCAGATTTTAGTGTTATAGATAAATAAAGGTGCTAATTCCTATACCTTTTTTCAAAGGCTTTTTTTTTTTTTTTTGCTTTCTTTTTTCCTCTTGGGTGTTGGGGGTCAAACCCAAGGCCTTATACACACTAGGCAGCAAGCCCTTTACACTGAACTGTATCTTCCTGCCCTTGCAGGCCTTTTCTTTTCCAGATTTACATGTTAGACTGGCTGTCAGAGGGAAGCTTACTCCTTTGCTTCTTTATTTCCCATTTGACATCCTTAATCAAATTTATGTATTGTTATTGTCATGCAAGCAAAATAGCTGCTATTTATTAGAATGTCTGTACTCAATCACTATGCACAATCTTACCAAAGTAATTGCTGATGCATACTTTCCACAAGCATGAGTTCCCTGCTGATTTATAACTGAACCAAACTAAATCTCAGTTAAGATTTTTAGAAAACCAGGAAAAAACTAAAATACTATGCCAAAGTATTAATTGCCATGGTATGTAGTCTTTTCTTTTCTTGACTGAAACAGATAGCATAGACATTTCATAGTGATTTGATCTTTTGTAATAAAGTTATTAGACTTTCTAAAAATAAGTTTCTACTGAGATAAGAATAGTAATGCTACATAGCATCTATCAAAAAATAACAACAAATGAATGAAATATTTCAGTCATAAAACAAATTGCTGGAACTTTAAAATGGATATACCAAAGTACGTGTGGTGTTTTTGCATGTTGGTACTTTGAACTGAAGATTGGAAGGCTCCAGAAGCATCCTCAGAACCAATCTGTGACCTTCTGCCCTCCACTTTTCCCCTTCTTTCTCCTGTTAAATAGGCAAGCAGAAAAGGGGATGTGCTTTCTCTTAAGTTCCCTCATTTCTCTGAAGATAGAATCTCCAAAAAGAGGAATTCAGCTGTCCTAAGTTCACTCCTGAGGTAATCTCATCAGTGAGGGAATATTAACTACATCACAGGAAAAGAGATAAAAGTTTGACACCATGCTCAGACTGATTATGTCATAGGTTATCACCTCTTCTTCTGAGGACCTGTTCATCTTTCCCAAAACTGCTTCACTCACCCCTAAATTGCCTTCATCTTCTTGCCACTCTCATCTGTAAGAAGGTTGTATAACCTGGATCTTTCTAGATATTTAGGGACTCATTTTTCTTTCCTGTAATGCCCTTGTACCTTTGTATGCCTTTTCTCTTCAGAAAGTGGAAAGAAAATATTATCAATCTATACTTTTAAAATTTTTAAAATAAGATACACAGCCCTGGCAGAATAACATTTTATTGTGCGTTCCTGCATAATTATGCAGTTACAGGTAGTGTCCTGATGTCTTTTGTCTACATGCTTTACTTGTTATCACCTGCAGATTTAGGGAACTGCATTTCACAGAGACAGTGATCATAATAAACTAAAGATTAGAACAGTGGTTCTCAAATTCTAGCAAACTTCAGAACTGTCAGGAGGCAACTTGTCTAAATTGCTGAGTTCATCTCCCAGAATTTCTGAGTAGCTCTGAGGTAGGTAAAAAATTTGCATTTCTGACAAATTCCCATTTGATGCCTAAATTGATGGTTGAGGTTCCATACTCAGAATCAACTGGGTTAAAGGGCTACTGTGGACTGTTAAGAAAAAAAAAAGGTATAGTGAGAAAAAGCTGGAAGTTTGTGGGGATTCCTTTTACTACTGTTGACTTCTGGAGAGTAATTGGTGATATCATTTCTCTATTATTTATGCTTAAACCTTTAGGTATTCAAAAGGTTGAAAGAATAAAACTTCTGTGTCTAAGACGTATGTATTTTTCTTAGTGTCTCCGTCTGTACCTGCCATCTGTGTACTCTTGTCTTTTTTTTGTTGTGAAAGCAGTTTGTGCCTTCACAACAAACCAGATCAAGTCATTGATGTTTGAACTGCAAAGTCTAGGGAAATCTACTTTGGGATGTACAATAGCTCTTGATCTAAAATATTTATCTAGTAAATTGAACATATATGTAACTTTAGATGTTATAATCAAATTTATTTTATAAATTTAAATTTTATAATCAAATTTTAAAATCAAATTTGTTTTATGAAGAAAATGTGAGAAATACATAGAACCAAAGATGTGCTGCAACCATAAAGATGATTGATAGTGTTAACGTAACTAAACTACAAAGTAGGGGATCTTTAGGGAATTATGTTAAATAATTGTCTGACAGTGGGCAAACTAAGACCTGGAGAATTTAAGTGATGTCTCTAGGGCCATAATAGGATTTATTGCTTAACTGTTGAAGTGGGCACAGCATAGTCCAGAAATACATTGCCCTCTCTGTTACTATAAATTCTAAAAGTATCCCTTACTACTTTCAGATTAAAAGCTAGGAAAATCAGTTTTTATGTATGAGATTGGGCTGTAGTATACTTTTGTGAAAAGGGGAACCAAGTGGTGTCAATCATTTCAATACAGCAGTTCCTCAAATAGGATAGATCATCATATTCTTTATAACTTTCTTGCTTATAATATTAATAATTAGCCTTGTGATTTCAACCAGTTCACTTAATCTTTCTAAGCCTCAGTTTTCTCATCTGTAAAAAAATGCAAATAATAATCTTAAATTAAAGTAATACATATGAAACAGACTGGTTGGCTCATAGTAAATGCTCATAAATGTTAGCTAGAGTTATTACTACTGTAGGTATAATCCTAAGGTATGGAACAAAATCTTAAAGTATTCTGTGAGTAATCAGGAAAATATTTAAAATTTAGGATCATTTTTAAGTATATAGGATTATGTTTCACTTCTGATTTTTTCTTTACTATTATTATATGAAACACGTATATTTTATCTGTGCTTCAGTTTCTTGTCGCATCAACATTATGCATAGCATAACATTTCTCTAGTTTTATGAGATGTGTTTATATAGACACAAGAATATATATTCATAGTTAAAAATACTTAAAAGAGTACACCAAACTATAACGTTGGTGCCTGGAAAGGAGAAAATTGGGATTGTTGGGATGTTAGGGTACAATTGGTGAGATGATACTAATCTTAGCAGAACTTATACCTGGTTGGATGAATTTGCAGGTATTTTCAGTTTTCTTTCTTGGACTATGAATAAGAGCTTAGGTTTTGTAGCTAGATTTGTGTTTAATTTCTGACTTTTCTGTCTATTAGCTAGGTATATTGTGTATGGTTTTCATAAAAAATCTTGTAAAATTGTGATAAAATATTTTTTAGTTAATATGATTGTTACTGTGATTAAGCAGAATAATATGTATCACATAATTAGCTCAAGGAAAATAAACGCTGAGATATTAGCATCTTTCTTGTCGTCACTTTCATGTTTTCTAAAATTTAAAAGTGAACTTGTATTGAAAATTTTTAATAATCAAAAGCTAAAAGATATTTGTTTATATTTTCATTTTAAAAGAATTTATGTTACACATTTTTTTATAACTGTAAAGGGTCAAGTGTAGTATGTAATTTGACACTGATGGAAGACCAGGGTAAAAGTTTTATTAAATAGATGCAAGGATGAGGACCAAAGTCCAAACTGGTCTTCTGAAAATGAACTTTTATCCACACCAAGTGCTTTCATAGAAATTAGAAATTAATCTTTTTTATATGGATCCTTTCAGCTCTCTTTAAAAATGATAATGCCTTTCAAAGACAGTGGTATTTATGGGATCACAAAATTAAGATGTACTTAAAATTCAAGAAAGAAAGCAAGTTTTATGATAGTTAATAGGTACATGTTCATATATGTTTTGCATTTGTAAAGGGTCTTTAATTTGGAATTCTTACCATTGTAGTCACAGTACAAGTAAAAGCCACTATAGACAAAGTATTTTATATAAAGTGAATTCCTTGAACTCTTTTCCCAACATCTGTATAGTTGTAATCATTTCACTTAAAAGAAAAGGATGGTTCACTTTCTTCTTTCCATTTTGAAAGCATTTCTGAAAGCACTATCAAATTCAAATGTTGCCCTTATCCTTAATAGTAAGGCATGCTCTTGTTTTCCTATAAATTTCATCTTTGTAAATAAAATCCTCTGTATGATTTGCCTTGGCCTATGGATACAAAGACCCTTTATCTTCTAATTCACATCATCTGTTACTTGTATTTGTATTCTGCTGATTTGTAAGTGAACACTGTAAGTGCAAAGTTAAAATACAGAGCAATTTATTTATAGTAGAATCCAAAATCATGAAATATTTAGGGATAAATTTAACAAAATATGAGCAACACTTGTACAGTAAAAATCAAAATAAAACATTGTTAAGACAAATTTTAAAAAGGTCCAAATCAAATCATGCTCATGAATTATAAGATTCAATGTTGTTAGTATAGTAATTTTACCCAAATTGATTTAATTTACAATCACAGGAAAAAATATTTGTAGATATTTATAAACTGATTCTAAAATTTACATGTAAATGAGAATGACCTAGAAGACCAAAAAGAATTTTGAAAAGAATAACAAGACTTACAGACTTACATTATTCATCAATAAAAGTGTCAGAAAAATTTACTAGGAAAATGAACATTTTGTCTGTTACCTCATACTGGTACACAAAAGTTCACTTAAAGTGAATCGTAGACCTAAATGTACAAGCCAAGAGTAACCTAAGAATGGGCAGAGATTTCTTGAAAAGGAATAAGAAGTGTGAGAAATAAAAGAAAAACAAAAACAAAAATTTGAACTTAATTTAAATTAAAAGATTTTGCATTTCAAATATATTCTTTAGAAAATGGAAATGAAAGCCATAGAATAGAAAATACTAGTTTTCATGTATCTAAAGGACTTAAATCCAAAATAAAGAACTGATACAACTAATTAACAAGATAGCCAAATTTCCAAATAGACAAGAGATTTGAGCATTCACAAAAGAAAATACTATAATGGCCATTAAACATGTGAATTGATATTCAACATTATTAGTCATTAAAGAAATATAAATTAAAACCAATGAGATACCACTATGCACTCATTAATATGGCTAAAATATAAAAGGTTCACAATACTAAGTCTTGGTGAGGATATGAAGAACCTAGAGTTCTCAGACACTGCTTGTAAAGGTCTAAACTAAACCATCACTTAAAAAACTGGCAGGTTTTTATGGAATTGAAATTTTAAACTTTATAATCCAGCTATCACAGAGCTCTATATTTTTCAAAGAGGAACTGAAATATATGTGCACTTAAATACTTACATGAATTAACATTTTTGGTTGTAATCACCAAAACAAAACGATCAAATACTGATTAGAATGGAAATTTTTTTAATGTAGTATAACAATATAAAGAAATACTGCTTAACTATATAAAAGAAAAAGCTGTTGAAACACTGCAACACTATTGGAATTCCCAATGTGAAAATGCTTAGACAATACCAAGAATTGAGAGACTGTGGAACTGCTAACAGAATACCAAAAATTGAGAGGGTGTGGTACTAGAGTTTGTGTGTTATATACAGTCTGCCGTATTAGGAGTATAGATTAGGGATTTGGATATATTCATTATGTGATACTCATTTCTTGGTACAGTTTTAGTTATTATTTAATCCCTATGTATGCTGGCTACTTTAAGAAGAAGGTACTGTTTGCAATTGTTGTAAAGTATAAACCATTGCTAAGTAGAGAATTAATATCAAGAAAAGATAAAAATGTATTCTGAAAATTTCAGCACTTGCTTCTTTTATAGTATCCTATTTCTAGCCAGCATTTTATTTATCACAGAATTTTTAATTTGATTTAGTTAAAGTTCCTGAATGATGGGAACTGTGTCCTTGGTTCATAAACCTAACACATATGTCTGACACCCAGTATAGCACTGGACACATTTGAAGTACTCAGTAAATAACTGTTTAATTAATGGGGGGCTTTCATATATTGTCTACAGCAAGTAATTCTGTGAGATTCTGTTAAATATAAAAATAAACACATAGGTAATTTATACTTAATAATGACATATATCTTGTTGGCAGAATGATGAAGTTGTTAAGAACATAGACTCAGGAGCCAGACAACTCATACCTAAATGTTTGCTATTTAATTCTATCCACATGGGAGAAAGAATTTGATCTTTGTGTGTCTCAATATTGCTATCTATAAGATAAAGAATATTGTTAAGATGAAATAATTTATTATACTTACTGCACTTAGAAATGTACCAAGCAATAATAGCTCAGTAAGTGGTAGTTATTGCTGATATTACTAGTACTACTACTAGTATTAGTACTACTACCATAAATACTTTTCCAGAAATAAAGTACTCTTTTAAAATAGTGTTAAATATTGCTGTGTTTCATCATTTCTGTTGGTGTTGAACTAATAAGTCAGATAGAATTCAAATCTGAAAGTTTTTCCCTCTGTTCTTTTTCAAGTCTACTGTTAAATATCAAACTTGTTTATTCATTTCAAATATGGATTCCTTCCAGAAACACCTTCCATCTTCTTCTCTATTCCTTCCCAAGACAACTTTGTTTCTTCTTTATATTCTTTATCCTTATCATTAATTTGTAAATATTACTTATATACATTGTTTTTTCTTTTAATTCCCAAATTTATATGTTTTTGGTATTTGGAAGTAAGCCCTTTAAGGGTTGTTTTAGGATTAGATGAAGTTTTGGGGATAGGAGTCCTGTGATGGCAGTAGTGATTTCATGCAAAAAAGAGAGACCTTAATGAGAATGTTTTCTCTCTCTGACTGTGTGACAACCTCCATCATGTTTTGATGCAACATGAAGGTTCTCAGTGGGTGCCAGTGCCATTCTCTTGCACTTTCTAACCTCCAGAACCATTAGCTGAATAAAATTCTAGTCCTTATAAATTACCTAGTTTTGGGTATTTTGTTATAGCAACATAAAACCTACTAAGACAGAGGAAGAGACAATGTTGGTATTTAGAAGGAGGGAAAGAAGATTGGATTGATGTATGCATATGTTTATCCTTTATATTTTTCAGAAGCTGAAGAAATTCTTAGACCTTTTACCTCAACTTTCTCCAATCCATTCTCCTCATTCCCAATAAATCCAATTATTCATATCTGGTTAGGTTCTTCTCTAAAATCATTTAATTCATACTTTCAAATGATCTTTCCCTCTCTTACTCCTCCCTCCCTTCCAAGACAGGATCTCCCATATAGTCCTTTGTTGGCCTTAAATTTTCTGTGTAGCTCAGACTGTGAATTAAAAACTCACAATTCTCCTGCCTCAGTCTCCTTAATGCTAAGATTACAAACGTTTGTCACTACACCTACCTGTACAAATACTTCTTGAATGTCTTCTGCATGTTAGGCTCTTGAGCTTTAACTCAGAATTATGTGTGTTTCTACCGTGCTTGCACATGGTTCCACCTCTTTTTTTTTTTTATTTTATAGAGAATAAAGCCAAACAAAATAAAACAGAATAGAGTAAATCAAAACAAAACAGTGAATGTGGTACAGGACTTCAAAACAAGATAAAAGAAAATCAGTAATGGCTACCATAATGCCTCTTGTTATCTTTGAAATAGCTGCCCATGCCGTCAGATATAATAAAAATCAAACCAAGTAGAACAGAATAAAACCAGTCAAAACGAAACAGTGAAAGAGATACAGAACTTCAAAACAAGATAATAGGAAAACAACAGTGGCTACTATAATGCCTCTTGTTATCTTCAAAGTAGCTGCCTATATCGTCAGATATTATAAAATCAAAGAAAAAATAGAATAAAATCAATCAAAACAAAACAATGAAAGCAATACAAGGCTTTGAAACAAGATAATAGGAAATCAGTAATGGCTACCATAACAGTTTGTTATTTTTGAAATAGCTGCCCATGCTATCAAATATAATAAAATGAAACAAGAAAAGCAGAATAAAAGCAAAGTAAACAACAATGAAAATAAAGAGTTTCAAAACATGATAATAGATTAACAGTGACCACTGCCTTCCCTTTTTAGACATTTCCTTCCCTTTCACTTTCACAATATCTGTTGTGCATTTTGGATTCCACTAACTCCTTTAGTTTTTTATACTAGGGAGACAACATGGTGTTCACCCACGTGACTCTGAACCATTTCACCTGTGAGCATGATCGCAAGTTGTATCCATTTACCTACAAGAGCCTCTACCTCTACCTCTTTCTTTATAGCTGAGTAGCTTTCCATTGTATAAAAATGCTGTATCTTTCTTGTCCATTCTGCAGTTGATGGGCAAGCTACCCCTACTTATTTCTGGTTCCCTGTCACATAGAGCATTGTTTTCTCTCCTTTGACTTTCAATCTGTGAATTTTCTTTCAAATTAAATGTGTTTCTTGAATAAAACGTATTGATGGATCCTATCTCCTGGTCCACTCTGCCTGTGTTTCTTTTTACTGGTGAATTGAGGCCATCTACATTAATGATTATGGTCAACATACACTAGCTCGTCTATGCCATGCTATTTTTCTGCCGTTGGCTGCCTACTGTTCCCCTCTGTTCAACTGTCTGCCCCTCTCAGTGATCCCCCTCTGATGCCATTCCTGGAACCATGGTCATTTTTATCTTTCTCTAGAATGTCCTTCAGTATTCTTTGTAGGGTTGGTTTGGTGGCTGTGAATTCCTTCAGTTGTTCTTTGTCACGGAAATACCTGTCCATTAATTTTGAAAGATAGTTTTGCAGGGTAGATCAATCTGGGTTGGAAGTTGTTTTCTTTCAGGACTTGAAATACTTCACTCCAGCCTCTTCTTGACTTAATGGTTTGTATTGAGAAGTCTGTCGTGATTCTGATGGATTTTCCTTTATAGGCAATCTGTTTCTTTTCTCTAACAGCTTTTAATATTGTGTTCTTTTGCTGAGTTTCTGGGATCTTGATTATTATATGTCTGGGTATAGATTTATTTTGGTTATGGCTAATTGGAGTTCTCTATGCCTCACTTATCTGAATGTCATGTCCTTTTCCCATGCTTGGAAAGTTTTCTGCTGTTCTGTAAATAGACTTTTAATGTCATTTGTGTTGACCCCTGCTTTTTCGCTGACACCTATCAGTCATAAATTATTTACTTTGTGTCATCTTACAGCTGTTGAATTATTTTCTGGTTCCTTGTTATTTTTAAGAGATCTTTCCTTTCACGATTGCAAGCTGCAAACCTTTCTTCAAGGTCTCAAAGTCTATCTTCAGTTTCTTTCAAGTGATTTTTGCCAGCTTTTAATGGAGTTTTTAATTTTCTGAATATCTCTTTGAATCTGTTTCATACATTGTAAATCGTTCTTATATTGTTCATTCATGGTTTCCCTCGTTTTCCTATAGTCCTCTATTTTTTTTTACCTATCTTCTTTAGAGATGCTTAGCAATTCTTTTATTATGTTTTTCATTTTTTTTACCTGAGATAGTATTTCTGTTCTAATTTCTTTTATAGCCTCATGAAGTTGTTTCTTTACTTCAGTTGCCATCACATCAGAAACTTCAGGTGTGTGACTCCCAGTCTCTTCTGTGTTTACATCTCCTGGACTTGCTCTACATGGGTTGGAAGCCAGAGACTGCCTTTTGCTTCTTCATCTTGACATTTTCCTCGGTTCTTCTGGACAAGTGGGTAGTGGGGTCCCTGGAACTTCCCATGTTGGCTACACTTTCTCTGAAGCATGACTGTTTGATTCTCCTGGCTAGAGCTGGCTATGGGTATCTGATGGTGGCCATTGGGTTCACTGATGTGGAGCTGACTACTGCCTTTCCCACTCCACACTGGCCACTGGCATTGGGAAGCGTCCCTGATGGTGGCTTGTATGCTGGCAGGGACAGGGCTGGCCGCTGCTTCCCTCACCTGACCTGGTTACCAGCAGGAAGCATCTCTGCTGGTAGCTGGTGGTCATGCATGGGCGGGGCTGATCACTGCCTCCCTGACCTGAGCTGGTTACCAGCAGGAAATGTACCTGATGGTGGCTGGCATGTGCACAGGGGCAGGACTGGTGAAGATCTGTTTTAACTACTTAGCAGTTTACCCTGAGTGCCACTAACTTTCTTTACAAATTGACTATCCTGAGCATCACTTAGGTAGGTTTCATTTAAATCAGTTGATTATTATATTGAATAAATTTGATAAAATTGTCATTTTTATATTTCCTGTAGTATTCTTATAAAATTAATGAAAAAATATGCGATTTTTGGTCATCATGTGTTTAAATAATTGAACTGGTATGTGGTTAACCATAAAACATTTCATATATAATTTCCTTTATATCTTTGATTTCCAAACTTACATCTTTAATTAGGATGGGAATAATAAGAGGAAGTTATGAATGGTTTAGGGTATTAAGTTTGCTGATATTTAATTAGTGTCCCTCATTTGAACAATTTAACTAGATACCAAGTTTTTAAATACTTATATAGCATTATTTCTTTTCTTCATAAATCTAGACTTCTTTTTTGAATAAAAGAGAAAAACCAAATGGTATGAATATTGTTTCATTTTGAAGGTCAGTGTCCTTCACACATTTTCTATCATTTTTTAATTAAGATGCCACATAATGCCCCAAAAATAATTTTGCCTTTTTGTGAAATTTTGTGATGTAAATACACCCATAAGGTTCTATCTAATGAAGATATAGAACATTATCAGCCCTTCAGAAGCTTTTTAAAATCTTCCTCTGCATCCTTATTCATTATTCTTTTTGTAGTTGTTGTTTTTGTTTGTTTCTTTGTTTCTTTGTTTTGAAACAGGTTCTCAGTATGTAGTTCAGACTGGCCTTAAATTCACTGTGCAGTCTCAGCTGGCCTCAAACTCACAGCAGTCTTGCCTCAGCCTCTCAGGGCTGGGATTACAGTTGTGTACTGCCACATCTAGCTGTTTTCCACTATTCTTATAGCCATCATCATTCATCAGTTTTGGGGGGTTTTTTGTTTTTGTTTTTCTTAAAGAAAAAACTGATACAAAATTTCAAAACAAGATAGAGTGTAATAATAGTTAGTGCATTTTTTATTGTTATCTTCAAAGTAGTTGCTCATATTCCAAGATAACAGGCATGAAAAATTGATCATATAATATAGGTACAAACTTTTCAGTGAACTAATAGAAATTAGTAGTATAAATATTTTAACTATCTTGTGTGCGTGTATGTGTATTTTTCCTTTTCCCTTCCTCCTTTTCTCCTTTCCCCATCCATCCCTCTTTCCTTTTGAACAGTTTCTTCAGTTTTTGAACTTTATATAAATAAAATTGTTTATATGTATTCTTTTGAGTCTATCTTGTTTTATTCAGTATTACTGTTCATGAGATTTTCATTTCCCCTGGCACAACAATGTAGAGTTCCTTTACCTCATATTCTTACATACTTTGTTCATTTATTTAATATACCATTCTGCACTGTATATGTTTAGTGATGTGTGATTGTGATTTTGTTTTGCATTTCCTAGTAACATTGAATAATATCTGAGTTCATACGTTTTGCAGAGATTGTTTCTGGTTTTTTATTTTGGTTATTTGTATTGATTTGTAGATTTTCTTTTATATTTTCTGAATATATTTCTTCGTTTTTTAGATGAATTACAGATCTTCTCCCACTCTTTGGCTTAACTTGGCCCTCTTAATGGTACATTATTAATGAATTTCTTTTTTGCCAGTCTTTTCTATGGTTAATGTTTTTTTTGTGTCCCACTTTAAAAAATCTTTGCCTAAAGCTGGGTGTGGCGACATTTGCCTGTAATCTCAGCACTTGGGAGGCCAAAGCAGGAGGATTGCCACAAGTTTGAGGAGAGCCTGGGCTTTGTAGTGAGTTCACAGTCAGCCTGAACGATGTAGTGAGACCCTGTCTCAAAAACAAACCAAAAAAAACTTTGCCTAGTTCAACGTCATAAAGATACTCTATTAGGTTATCTTCCAGATAGTTTCTTTTTTGTTTTGTTTTTTTGTTTTTTGTGTATTTGCCTCTATAATCCATCTGTGTCCGAAAGGACTCATTTTTTTCTCTTCAATATCATTGATCTGTATCCAGGTATTGAAAATACATTGATGTTATTTGAAACATTGCAGTGGCACTTTGGTCCTAAATAAGGTGATTGTATATGTAAAGATCTGTTTCTGGATTCTTTATTGAACTGTTGTTTTGGTCTTTTTATCTGTCTTTGTTTCAGTTTTACTCAGTCTTCATTACAGTAGCTCTGTATTATGCCCATATTAAATAAAATATTGCTCATTGTGTTTTCTTTACAATTTTAGGCCTGTTTATTTCTTTTAAAAAATTTAGACTACCTTAGTCCTTGTGTCATTTCAAAGAAGGTTTTTTTTGGATCTATGAAACCAAGAACTCTAAACACTTTGGCCAAAGATTGAAGTTTTCCATGGAATGCCATAGTCATTCAATAATAGTGTGTTTTCCTGAGGAAATAAAAGGTTTAACCATTCATAGTCTGTACGTAGTTCATGTTAGCCATGTCCCCACACCAGTTTACTCTTATTTAAACATTCTCACCATCTTGTAGTATTTCCTTCCAGTGTGGAAACCATTATATTACACAAATGGAAAGGATGGATTCTGGACTCAGCCTTGGGTTCTAATCCTACTTCTATCATTTATTATTTATGTGACTTTATCAGATAACTTAATTTCTCTGTCTCCATTTTCTCATCTACAAAATGAGAGAATAATACCCCTTTCATAAAGTTATACAATTAAGCCAATTATTTGGAGTTTGTTTTTTCTTTAAAAAAGCAAAACAGAAAAAAGGATAGAAGTAATACAAAATTTCAAAAAAAATCAGTAAGAAATCAACACAAGTTAATACATTGCAGATTGTTATGGTAGAAGAAGTTGTTCAGGTTACAAGGTCAAGGCATAAAAAATTATCAAACAGTCAAACAATGACAGCACAAACTTCCTTCTAATGAACTAACAGAGATTAGTAGTATAGTTATCTATCTTGTACATCTATACAGTTATATGTGTATACCTACATATATATAATCTTTTCCTTTCTACCTTTTTAAGCTAATTATTTGTAAATTTTTATAGTAGTGACTTATACATTGTATTTTATATTAGAACATGCTGAATAAATCATGTTAATCTTATTTTTCAAGTAGATTATCAACTTTTCTAAGTTAATAGCTATAACTCCTTAATGATACTTAAATTTTTATACCTCCTAGTGTTAACCTATGCATAGAAAATTTTTGGTAATTATCAGAATAAATTTTTAGGAGACAGTGGAATGGAGCTTTAGAGTATCCAGAGAAAGTGTGAAAAAGAATAGAAGTTAACCTGTAGGAAGGGAAAAAGAGTTTCTCATGAATTTGAAGAGAGCAGTATTTTTATTTTACGAAGGAATAAGACGTTTTCAATCATTCATGGGCAAATATTATGTAAATCTAAATATAGTGTCTATAATGTAAAAATATTTATCTTATTTTTACTCTATGGCAAGAAAAAGAAATCTGTGTTGCTTCTTGGAGAGAAAAGGAAAACAGAGACTTTCACATAAATTCAGTGAGAGTTCTTTATAGATTTTTCCACAAAGGGAACACTTGATTTCAGTATTAGTATGCAAAAATGAACATACATGTTTATTTTGTATTGGCATAGTAGAGAAAGTAAGGTGAATGCTAAACTGAGTAATAACAATGAAAAAAATTTACTTTCTTAACATTTGGAATGGTTTAAACGTGTAATGCTGAATATCCTAAATAATTAGAAGCTGCTGTGTTTCTGGACTCAAATAGTACATAATGTTTGCATTACTAAAAAGGCATATATAATACACAACGAGTTTTATTTTTTAAAATTTTACTATTACATATTTGCCATACATAGTGATTGCTTTTATCATAGAGGAGTTGTACCTGTACATGATATGTCTTAATTCCTTGTTTTTCACCAACTCCCTCTCCTCCCCTCAACCCTCTTTCTCTCCCCATTTACAAAAGTTTTGTTTCCATTTTTCCCTTCCATTCTCTTTTTAAAATCTCCTTTCCTTTCCCTCTCTTGCTTCCTTCTCCCTCTTCCTATGTTCGTTACCCTTCCCATTTGAACATGTTCTTTCTACTTCCCAATATCTGTCCTCTGTTTTTCTCCTTATTACCCTTAAAGTTACTCACACAAAAGAAACAGTTTGATATTTAAAGTTCTGTGTTTGATTTGTTTCAGTTAGCATTATGGTCTCCAGTTGCATCCATTTACCTAAAAATGAGTCAAGTTTAACCTTTTTGTGGCAGAGTAGTACTCCATTGTATATAAATATCTCATTTTCTCTATCCATTTGTTTGTTGATGGGCATATGGCTATTTCTAAGGTTTAGCTGTTGTACATTGTGCTTCTGTAAACATGGATATACATGTATCATTGTAGTATGAAGCTTTCAACTCTTTCAGGAAGATTCCTAGAAGGGGCACAACTGAATCAAATAAAACATGTCGTTTTAGTTTGTTTGAGAAATACTGATTTCCATAGGAGTTGTACCAATTTACAGTCCCAGCAACAATGGAAAAAGTTTCCTTTTTCCCCACAGTTTTGCCACATTTTTTAGTGGTTGATTTCTTGATCATAGCCATTCTTTGTAGAATGAGATGGGATCTCACCATTGTTTTAATTTTTATTTCTCAAGTGACCAGTGATGTTGAACATTTTTTCATGTATGTATTTACTGTTTGTACTTCTTCATCTGAGAAGTGTCTTTTCATTTCAGATGCCCATTTTTGGATTGGGACTTTAAATTTGTCATGGGGGAGGTCCTGATGTTTTTTTAAACTTCTTTATATATCCTGTATGTTAGTTCTTTGTCTGAGGAAGAGTTGATAAAAAAATTTTTCAACTCTGTGGGTTGTCTCTTCACTCTGTTGATGGTTTCTTTTGCTGTGTAAAAGCTTTTTAATTTGTTGTGATCCCAGTTGTTGATTCTTTATAAGTATTTCCTGTGCAATCAGGGTTCTGTTCGTAAAGTCTCTGCCTAAACGTATGTCTTATAAAGAGTTCAACGTGGTCTCTTTCAACAGATTTACTGTTTCTGTTTTAATATTTACATCTTTGATCCATTTTGATTTTAGTTCAGTGCATGGTGAAAGGTATGACTCTAGGTTCCTTCTTTGCAAGTGTAAAGCCAGTTTTCTTGGCACCATTTATTAAAGAAGATTTCTTCCAGTGAAGGTATTTAGCCCCTTTGTCAAAGATAAGACATCTAAGTATGCTTTGAGTTGTTTCTACATCTTGTGTTCTGTTTCATTAATCATTGAGTCTGTTTCTTTGCTAGTACCTTGCTATTTTTATCACCATAGCTTTGTAGTGCCACTTCAGATCAGGGATTCTGATGCCCATCTTGCCTTTGCTGCCCCAAAGTACTTTTGCTATTCTGTGTCTCTTCTGGTTCCATATGAATTTTAGGATTGTTTTCTCTACTTCTGTGAGGTATGCTATTGGGATTTTGATTGGATTTGTTCATTAAATTTGCATAAAAGTTTTGGAATTCCCGTCATTTTCACTCTATTAGTTTTGCCTAGCTAAGAACAGAGGATGTCTTTCCATTTTCTGATAACCTCCTTGAACTCCATTTTAAAAAAAAAAGTTTTATAATATCCTATAGGATCTGTGCTACTGTGAAATGTCACAAGGTGGGATGAGATTAAATGCATCTGAATTTAAAGCCTAAGAAAACATTGACAATCAAGTTCATCTAAACATTCTTATTTAATAAAATTTTTTCCACATCACATTTATAATATATGATTTTTAGTTCCCTGCTTCATTTTATGTGATTTCTTTTCTTTTGTATGATTTTATTATTTGGAAATAAATATATCTTGAAAACGAGTGGCCCAAGTGGCTGGGTGTGGGCTTATATTATGAAGTTTGATTTTAAAAAATATGATGTTAAAAATATTTTTTATTTAGGAGAAAAAAGACACATATAAGAAAGACAAAAAGCAAAAGAGACAAACAAACAACAACAGCAAATCCACAACAATAACATTATAGGTTTACAAAACAAGATGATACAGACTTCACAGTGGTTGCAGTATTGCCTATCATTACCTTCAACACAGTTGTTTACATTAACAGATATACACATGTAAAATTGATCTAATCATATGAGTATTAACCACTCTTTCTCAATAACTAATACATTCAACAGTATGTTCGTTTTAGTTATCTTACATATACATATATACATATTTATATCTTTTTTCTTTTCCTTTCCCTCTTTCCCCCTTTTACCTTCCCAATTACTTTTGCTCTTTGAGCTGTTTTTTACCCTTACACAGTATTTATTGTAGATTTTGGATCATATTTACTTTTTCAGTTTCTTACACTAGGGAGACAATTTGGTATTTACACATGTGGGTTTGATTTATCTCACTTACGAGTATGGTCTCAAGTCGTGTCCATTTACTTATAAAAGTCTCAATGCAATCTTCGTTGATACCTGAGTAGTACTCCATTGTATAAAAATACCACATCTTTTTTATCCATTCTTTGATAGATGGGCACTTGGGTTTTTTCCAAGATCTGGCTATTACAAATTGGGTTGCTATAAACATGAGTGCACAAATATCACTGTGGTAAGATGTTTTTAATTCTTCTGGGAAAATCCCCAGAAGCGGGATAGCTGATTCAAATGGGATCTCTAATCCCAGCTTCTTGAGGAATCTCCACCCTGATTTCCACAGTGGTTGCACCAGTCTACACTCCCACCAACAGTGGAGAAAAGTTGCTTTTTCCCCACAGCCCCTCCAGCATTTGTTGTCAGTTGATTTTTTAATCTTGGCCATTCTTTCTGGAGTGAGATGGAATCTCAGTGTTGTTTTAATTTGCATTTCCCGAATGACCATTGATGTTGAACATTTTTTCATATATTTATTTGCTGTTTATATTTCTTTCTCTGAGAAGTGTGTATTCATCTCAGATGGCCAGTTTTGTAGATGAGGTCATAATAATGTGAAATTTCAGTTTCCTTATTTCTGTACTGGTAATATGAGTTATGTAAAAATCCAGATATAAAAACAGAAACACTAAGTCTGCTGGAAGAGAGACTAGGTAGAACTCTTAAAGACACTGGCCTAGGCAAAGACTTCATGAACAAAACCCCAATCACATGGGAAGTATTACAAAGAATCAACAACTGGAATCTCATTTTACTAAAAAACTTGCACAGCAAAAGAAATCATCAACAGAGTGAAGAGACAACCCACAGTGTCACAGTGTGGGAAAAAAAAAGTGTTGTCAGTTCTTCTTTAAAGGATTAATATCTAGAATACATAAAGAACTCAAAAAAAATCAACCCCCACCCCAGATTTAAAACCCAGTCCAAAAATGGGCATCAGAGATGAATACACATTTCTCATATGAAGTAGTATAAACAACAAATAAATATATGAAAAATGTTCAACACCTCTGGTAATTTAGGAGATGCAAATTAAAACAATGCTGAGATTCCATCTCTCCCCAGAAAGAATGACTGCCAAGAAGTCAACCAATAATAAATGCTGGCAGGGCTGCAAGGAAAAAAGAACCCTTCTCCACTGTTGATGGGAGTGTAGACTGGTGCAGCCATTGTGGAAATTGATGTGGACACTCTTCAAAAAGCTAGGACTACAGGTTCCATTTGACTCAGCTATTTCCTTTCTTGTTCTCTTCCTAAAAGAATTAAAAACATACAACTACATATGCACACCCATGTTTATGGCAGCATTTTGTAGTAGCTAAATATTGGAAATAGCCCAAATACCCATCAACCGATAAATGGATAAAGAAGATGTGGGTTTTTTTATACAGTGGAGTACTGCTCAATACAAGAAGGATAAGCTTGTGACAAGCTTATATAGGTAAATGGATGTACCTTGAGATCATACACTCGAGTGAAATAAATTGAACACGTGTGTGAATACCTTGTTGCTTCTGTGGTGTAAGAAACCAGGAGTGTAAATAAGGACCAAAATATATATTCGATATTATGAAATAGGGAGGAAATACTAAAATGTGAAGGGGAACTGGGGAGTGGGAAGGAGAAAGGAAGTGGAGAGAGAAAAAAATGAAAAATGGAAATGAAACTTTTGTAAATAAGGAGGGGAAAGGGGATTGAAGAGAGGATAAGGAAATGGGAAAAAAGAAGTCTTATATATTGTGTACAAGTACAAATTCCCTATGACGAATATGATCATTATGTGTATCTAAAAAATTAATAAAAAATAAACTTAATTAATTAAAAAGAGTGTCCTTATTTATAATACATAACTTCAGGAGATAATGGGACATCATATCTGTAACTTTCAAATGGTTAAGGAAAACAATGTTCTTTGTCCAAATCTTAAAACTTCAAAAATTTTAAATTATTTCAAAAGAAAAAAAAGGAATATTTAAAAAAGTAATAAAAGAAACTGACTAAAGTGATTGTGTTTGAGAACTAGATCTCAATACTAGGACTGTATTCAAAAACTAAGTGCCTGAGAAATTAGAATCTTTTTCTATGTGGCAAGCTATAAAAACATTCTCTCAAAATCAGGTGTTTCCGGCAGATAAAAATGAGGGTAATTTCAGTAGATTATACATAAGTTATTATCTGTGCAAGTAGGAAAATTAGTTTATAGACTGAATCCTTACAACTTTGGACTTAGAAATTGAAGCTAAACAAATGACCAAACTGAGTGTAAGAATACTTATAGAACTAGAACCTTTTTGAATCATGTTTTGCCTTCTTGTTACAGGTGATGCTGAACAGGAACTTGGCCCTCCTCCATCTGTAGATGAGGCAGCGAACACACTCATGACTCGTCTTGGTTTTCTCCTTGGAGAAAAAGTCACAGAAGTTCAGCCAGGTGACCAGTATAGCATGGAGGTACAGGACGAAAGTCAGGTAAGTTGCGCGTGCTTTGTGAAATATGGTATGAATCAGCATATTATATCAGAAAAAGAAAAATATATAGAGTGTGTGTGTGTGTTCATTCTAAGAAGGATAACCCCAATTATTGAATGCCTTTTGAGGCTTGAAATAAATCTTAATTTTTGATAATCACTGTATTTCTTCACTTTATGAAACACCTGTTAGTGTTATTCTTAGGTTTAAAAGCAGAAAATATACATTTAAACTTTGATTCATTTATTAAATGAATAAATAAATAAGCTAGCCAACAAAAGTGATATATTAGCACTGTACCCAGAAATTTTTTTTCTTTTCTTTTCTTTTTTTGTTTTTTTGTTTTTTTGTTTTTTGTATTTTGTATTTGTTTTTTGTTTTTGTGGTACCAGGGATCAAACTCTCAACCTCGCGCCTGCCAGACAGGCACTTAAGCCACTGAGCCAAACCCCAGGCCCTAGTTTTTTCAAAGCAGGGTTGCACTATGTAGTTCATACCAGCCTTGCTCACATTGTAGCCCAAGCCGGCCTCAAACTCAGCACTCCACCTACCTCAGCCTCCGGAGTGCTGGGATTAAAGGCGTACACCACCATGCCCGGCCGCACCCAGAAATTATATAGGATACAATTTTAGGGGGCCGGGAATATAGCTCAGTGGCACAGCGCCTGCCTTTCAAACATGAGACCCTGAGTTCAATTCCAGATACCAAAAACAAACAAACAAACAAACAAACAAAAAAAGGATACGATTTTCAAGTGCACATAGATGATTTACCATATTGGTAATGCAGAGAGCCATTGAGAAGTTCTTGACAAATTTCAAAAGTTTCCAATTACAGTGGCCATATTAATTACAAAATGATAAATTAGGAAATAATACCTAGAAGATCTGCATGTTTCACTTTAAGTAATACACTTCTGAATACCTTTTGAGTCCAAGGCATCACAAAAAATTAGAAAATGTTTTGACTGTAGAATGAAAACTAAGCATAACAAAACTTATAGGATATAGTTAAAATGTGCTCCAATAAATTGGTTTTAGCAAAATAGAAATCCTGAAAATTAATAGAATATCCAGCCGATAAAGTTTAAAAGTGTTAACATTAAAAATTATTTAATTTTATTATTTTTCTTTCTTTTGGCTATTTCTATTGTTTTCCATTTAAGTGTGGCAAAAAAAAGTACTACAGTCAGATTCATTTATGTGTTCTTAATGTTTGTGTGAATGTCTTGTAAAGCATTTTACTCAGATGACAAAAATTAATTCCAAATTGTATATTCTTTACTAATAAATATTGGTGATGTTTCTGACATAAATTAGCTATGTTATAATAATTGTTCAGGATAATTTTAATATATTTATATGTCTTGTGGGTAATGTCTGGTGGGTAATGTTTAACTGGTCCATCACTCTACCCCTCAGGTCTCCATTTTTATCGTTAGCACCTATGTCATTGGTATTTCTGACTTACAGTCACCTGGGAAGCTTATCTTGTGTTTAGATGCCTGATGACTCTAATCCTATTGATTCTCTTTTATTCTTATTTCTGTAAATAGTCTCTTAACTTTGGAATTATCGCTAGTTCCCTTAACTCTAGATCGTATATTTAATGCCTGCATTATGTTTTCTACCTATATGTTTAAGATAATCTCAAATTTAATATACCAAAATTAACCTTTTCATTTTCTCCCAGAACCTGCTCATTATTCAGTGTTCCCCAGCTGAGTAAATGATATCCTCTACTTTTTGAAGACAAAAGCACTGGAGCCATTCTTGATTTCTCTCTGTCATGCTCCACATTCACTCTTCTAGGAAATCATGGACTCTTGTATTCAAAATATATACTAAACTTTTAATTCTTAGTTATTTATACTGCTGTGGCTAAGACTAACCACTTTCATTTGTTGCCTGCACTACTACAGTAGCTACAGATGTTATCCCAGAAGGTCTGAGTCTTTGTCTGGTTTATTCCCTATGTACCCTCTGTACCTACAACCATATTGAACATTAGTAGGTGCTAGATACTGACCACATAAATAAATGAGATCCTTATAGGTCTCCAATTCCCCTCCTGTCTCCCTATACTCTGTTTCCACAGTAGCCACAGTGGTGCTTATAAAATGTGACTATCATTGTGTCACTTCTCTGCTTTTAATTGTTCATTGTATTCCCATCATACTTAGAATAAAATCTAAAATCATCATAGCCAGAACACCCTAACTGATCAAACCCCTTGCTACTATCCTGCATCATTTTCTACCCCTCACTGTCACTTACTGCCTTCCAGCTGTGTTGGGCCTCTCTGTTGTTCCTGAACACACAAAGCATGTTTGTTTGTATTGGGATTATCTTCCTGTGTAATTCATTTCCTCACTTCACTCATCCGTTCAGATGTTAGTGCTTCACAGAGGTCTTCCTTAATGAGTATACCAAATGTACCCACCCATCATTATGTCCACTTATCCTACAGTTTACTTTCTTCAGACCATTCATCATTAACTTAGTTTATTACATGTTAATTGTGGACTTTCTGTCTGTATCTCATACAAGAATGTAAACTTCACAATGGAAAAACTGATGACTTTTTTTTTTTTTTTTTTTTTTTTGGTAGTAGGGTTAAACCCAGAGCCTTCACATTGAACTATATCCCCAACCTTTTTTAAAACAGAATCTCACTAAGTTGTCCAGGCTGGGCTCAAACTTGTAATCCTTTTGCTTCACACTCTTAGAGTACTGGAATTACAGACATGGAGCTAACACTGATAACTTTTTATAATATAAATTTACATTGTAATGTCAGTACACCTGAACTCTGTGAATAAAAAATAGAAATAATTTATGTTGAGGGCTTTTAAATATTGGCATAGATAAAACATCTGTTTTACTTTTCATTTCTTGATATTCATACCAAAGTGAAGTATGACTGTTGCAGTACACCTGTATTTCCATCAGACTGGGAGGCAGAGGCAGGAGGATCTGTCTCAAAATTAAAAAAAAAAAAAGGAGCATGGCCAGAGATGTGGTCTGAGTAAAGGCCTTGGTTTCAACCTTCATACAGAGAGAGCTAGAGTGAGAGAGCAAGAGAGTGAAGGAGAGAGAAAGAATGATTGGCATAGTAACAGCCACATAACATAATATAAATCTTATAGCATGAGTATTTCCCTTGGACTTCATTCATTCATTCTACAAAGCAACATTTCTTCAGATGATAAAATTTCTGCTTGTTGCTTTTGAGTTTCTTCATGTCATAATATATCAGTGATTTCTGAATAAAGTTGCAAGTCTGAATATGCCCCTTACTTATAAATTTACTTGATAAAAGAATCTTAAATAAGTAAATAAATAATATCTTGATTTAATATAATTAAGGTAATATGGTATAACAAAAAAGATTTTGAACTGGGAGGTAGAAAATTTGTTCTAGTTTCAATTCTCTCACCTACTGTTTTACGAATTCGTACCTGCAACTTAATCTCTCTGAGCTTCAGTTTTCTCATAAGTAATAGTGACTGACAGTTATTAAATGCTTTAATTGCAGGCTTTTTCCCAGTAATAGAGATATATCCCAGGGTCTAAAGCATGATAGGCAAGTGCTCTACCCTTAAGCTACATCCCTAGCTCTTCTTGTATTATTTTGTTTAGGCTTCCTTACAATCAAGTGTGGTATAGTGTATTCACATTCCAGTTTTCAGATACGAAAATGGAAACATTGCCAGAAATTAATAGAATGATGTGCACTTCCAGGCAGTCTACTTTTATAATCTGTGCTCTTAACAGCTGCACCATACTTCTGTAGTGTAATATAAAATACCTGACAAGTGTTGTGAGAATCAAATTAGTTCATAAATATAAAAATACTTTGAAAGCTTTTAAATGTCATATAAATAGAAGGTATAAGAATATTGGGCCAGGGATTTGGCTTAGTGGCACAAGCACCTGCCTGGCAAGTGTGAGGTCTTGAGTTCGATCCTGGGTACAAAAAAAAAAAAAGAAATAGTAAAATTAGCATATAATTGTATGCAGACCTGCATGATGTATGGGGGAATTACTTTATTGCTTTCATATTTTTGAAGATTTCATTTTGACATTTCTTCAGTGGAAGTAGTAATATTCTTTATGACTTTCATAGTGACTGTCTTCTGAGCTAAATACAGTACTGTCAAAAGTAGACTTCTGGGTTCTGGAAGATCCTGTGATGATGATGTCCTCAGGATAGTAGTCATGATAACAGAATCTAAAGTAAGCAAGTTAGCATACATCATTTTTCTACAAAAGATAAAAGTTTTAGGTTACATTCAACTGACCACTTTTTCTCTCAGTAATTTCTAAGGTGTTAGGATTGTCCATACATGTTCCAGCTTACAGTTTTTACATCCCAAAGGTGATTCTCCTGCATGCCTGTTTAAAAATTGGTCTAATATACATCATAGAGATTACAAAGAAGTTGAAATTTCTTTCTCTTTTGGAGAGATATGAAAGAAATTTGCTTATTTTGTTTGCTTATGTTATTTTTTAAAAAATAAGTTCCTAATATTATTAATACAGTTGAAAGAATTTGTTAGTTGCAGGTTAATGAGAATGTCACTTATGCTTAGTTGAGTCAAATGTGTCTTTTATGACCTGGGTATAGTATTTAAAATAAATCTGTACTGACACAAATGATTATATATAAGGGATTGAATCTCAAAATTATCATACAAAGAGTTTAACAATTTAATTTTCTCACAGATAATAACACATTCTTCTTATTAAGTGCAAGTCCTCATTTTTAGCAGACAGGCTGTAAATACTCTGAAGAAATAAAAAGACTTCTTTTACATTTAATATTTAAGCATGTTAAAATTATCAGCAGTCTTTCAAGTGATTTTGTTACTGATTATTTACCATCTTGAACAGAATAAAATTTCTTTAGTACTTGATGGAAATGTACTTTTATTCACTATTTCAGTAGTTGGATAGAAACAGCAAAAGAAAAACTCAAGGTACAGATGAATCTCAGTCTGTAATTAGTTTTTACAGAAAAATTTAGTTTTATTAAATTAATATGGTTTGGTCTGTTTTATTGGAGAAACTAAAAAATTTTCTCTGTAATCGTTTTGTGTCTCTGGGCAGTTGTTTATGTATCAAAAAGATACTTCTTTGCATTAAGAACTTTATTTTTGTTTCTCCTCAGCTACAGAGGTATTTTTTTTCCTACCAAAGAAAATTAGTAATAGAGCATAGTCCTAAACCTTTTGAAAAGTTTATCAATTGGAAATATCAAGGAGAATTTGTGCTTAACGGGAAATTTCTATATTCTGTTAGTGAAGGTAATGTAAGGTACCTGTCACAAATCCTTGGTTATGTTAAATTCATCAAGTTTCACCTTAATTGTAGACCTCCCCATGGAAAGCAAAAACAAATAGAACCTAGTAGATGTAAAAGTTATACTTGTGGAATATTTCTTCTTTTTATCAAGGTATTACTTTGCCATAAGATATACCTTTCTTCAACAACTGATCAGTTTATCTTACATTACTTGATTCTCATTTTTCAGACCTCAGCAATCACTCAGCGGATAAGTCCCTGTTCCACCCTGACTAGCAGCACTGCCTCTCCACCAGCCAGCAGCCCTTGCTCTACTCTCCCACCAGTCAGTACAAATGCAACTGCCCAGGATTATGGGGCTGTTACTAGTCCAACCTCCACTCTTGAAAGCAGAGATAGTGGCATCATTGGTAAGTTGGGTTTTTATATTAATCATTTTGTGATTTTTAAATAGTTCAAGTTTTTTATTATTACATGTTTGTGGTACATAATGATTACATTTATCCTGGGGAGTTGGTATATGTACACAATGCATCTTAATTCTTTTATCGTCTGCCACACCTCTCATCCCTCCCTGCTCCTTTCAAATCTCGGGCCTTCTCATTTGCAGAAGCTATATTTCCTTTTTTTTTTTTTTCTTTCATTTCTCCCCCCACCCACACATACTTTCTCCTTTCTTCTTCTTTTGTTCCCCTTCCAATTTGAAAAAGATCTCCGTTCTTCCTATTATGTGTCTTTTGTTTTTTATTTATATTTTGTGTGTCTCACATAAGAGAAACCATGTGATATTTAAGTTTGCGTGTCTTATTTATTTCTCTTAACATTATTGTCTCAAGCTGCACCCATTAACCTACAGTTGCCTCAAGTTTATTCTTTATGGAAGAGTAGTACTCCACTGAGTATAGATAACTCATTTTCTTTTTTCCATTCATCTGTTGATAGGCATATAGGCCATTTAAGAAATTTAGCTAGTATAAGTTATGCTGCTATAAACATGGGTATGATTGTATCACTCTTTTTGGGAAGATACCTACAAGGGGAAGATCTGGGTAGAATAGTTTTAGCATTTTGAGAAGTCTCTATACTGGTCTCCATACTGATTGTACCGGTTAACATTCCCACCAAAAGTGTAGAAAGTTTCCTTTTTATCCTACATCCTGGCTAGCATGTTATGACTTGATTTCTTGATGATAGCCATTCTTTCTGATATAAAATGGTATCTCAGTATTGTTTTTATTTGCATTTCTCTAATGATCTCAGTGACATTGAACACTTTTTCATGTTTTTATTGGTCATTTGTGCTTCTGAGAAGTGTCAGTTCATTTTGTTTCCCCTTTTTTTGGGGGGACTTATATTTGGGGGAATTCTAGTTTTTTTTATTTTTAATATTCACATATTCTAAATGTCAGTCCTCTGTCTGAGGAATAGATGGCAAATATTTGTTTCCCATTCTGTCAAGTGTCTCATCACTCTGTAGGTCTTTCCTAGGTGTTCGAAGCTCTTTATTTGATATGATTTAAATTTTGATTGTTGGTATTATTTCTTGTACCACAAGGGTTATGTACAGAAAGTCTTTTCCTGTGTCTATGTCTTCAATAATTTTACCAATTTTGTCTGCCAGCAGATTATTTGTTTTACAAAGTGAGCTCAAGGCCAGCCTGAACTACATAGTGAGACTGTGTCTCAAAAAGACAACAACAACAACAACAACAAAAAAAAGATAAAAAACAATATATCCATAAAATACAGTAACATACATATATTAGCATGTTGTTATTAAAAATAGCATTTCATTTTGTGATTCTTCAATGCTTTTTCTACATATGGCCTTTTGATGCCACAAGGATTGCCCTCCTTCTGGGATCAAGAATTTATAGTTGTTTATCATAGTATCCAGACACACACACACAATAGGTAATAAAAATGTTTTGGTTACATGAATGGAATTAACTAAATATCACCCAAATCTGTGAACAACATTAATGAAGCAAAAATGTACAAAATTCTTTTTTAGCTGGGCATTTAGCTCAGTGGCATAAGCGCCTTCCTGGCAAGTGCAAGGTCATGAGTTCAATTTCTGGTACCAAAAAAATAAAAAGAAAAAAATCTATACAAAATTCTTTTTTGTATTTTATTTTAAAGAGAATAAAACCAAACAAAATGAAACAGAATAAAATCAATCAAAACAAAACAATGAGAGCCACACAGAACTTCAAAACAAGATAATAGGAAATCAACAATGGCAACCCTAATGCCTCACGTTCTCTTCAAAATAGCTGCTCAAACCCGGCCATGGTGGAGCACTCCAGTAATCCCAGCACTTGGGAGACTGAGACAGGAATATCGTTACAAGTTCAAGATTAGTCTGGGTTACAGAGTGAGCCCAAGGACAGCCTGAACCACATAGTGTAACCCTGTCTCAAAAAAGACAAAAGTAAAATATAAACAACTGCCATAAGACATAATAAAATCAAACAAAACAGAACACAATAAAACCAATCAAAACAAAACAATGAAAGTGGTACAGGTGTCTAAAAAAAAAAGGTAATAGGAAATCAACAACAACTACCATAATATACTTTGTTATCTTCAAATTAGCTGCCCATACCATCAGACATAATAGAATCTAACAAAACAAAACAGAATCAAACCAAACCAAACAATGAAAATGATACAGGACTTCAAAACAAGGCAATAGGAAAGTAGCAGTGGCTACCACCTTGCCTTTTTAGACATTTCCTCCCCTTTCACCACCACAATATCTATTGTACATTCTGGATCTCACTAATTCCTTCAGTTTTGTTTTGTTTTGGTTTGGTTTGGTTTTTTATTTTAAAGATAGTAAAATCCAACAAAACAAAACAGAACAAAGCCAATCAAAACAAAGAAGCAAAATTGATACAGAGTAGGAAAACAACAGTAGCTACCATAGTATATCTTGTTACCTTCACAATAGTTGTCCATTCCATCAGATATAGCAAAATCAAACCAAAAACAAAAGAGAATAAAACCAATCAAAACAGAATATTGAATAAAGCAAAACAATTGGAACAAAGCAAAGCAGTGAAAACAATATTTGATTTCAAAAAAAAGATAGAAGGAAATCCCCCACATTTGCTACATTGCATACTGTCCTCTGCCCAACAAATGTTCAGACCGCTGGCCCCAGGCCTGCAAAATCAACCAGACAATACAAGCATTTTGTTGCTTTATGTTCCTTAACTTAGCTTGTACTCTAAACCAACTGGTTGCTTACTGAGGTGTGGGGCTTGATTCTCAGCCTGAGCGCCAGTAGGCTCATGGGTGGTGCTGACTTTTCTTGGAAGCTGTGTGGCTTGCACAGCTTACCACAAAGGCTGGCTAGTTGACTTCTTGTTGGATCCTCCCAGTCCTGGCATGAACTTTTCTCCTTCAGTTTTTTATGGTAGGAGACAACACAGTGTTCACCCATGTGAGTCCAAACCATTTCACTCATGAGCATGATCTCAAGTTGCATCTGTTTAACCTACAAGAGCCTCGAGGTTATCCTTCTTTCTAGCTGAGTAACTTTCCATTGTATAAAAATACCCTGTCTTTCCTATCCATTCTATGGTTGATGGGCAAGCTGCTCCTGCTTTTTTCTGGGTCCCCATCACATGGAGCATTATCTGGTCTCCTCTGACCTTCACTTCATGAATTTTCTTTGGAGTCAAATGTATTTCTTTTATACAACATAGTGATGGGTCCTGTTTCCTGATCCCCTCTACCCATGTTTCTTTTTAATGGTGAGTTGAGGCCATCACATTAATGGTTACAATCGATATGCACTGGCTCGTCTCTAGCATGCTATCCTCCCACCACTGGTCCCACACTTTTCCCCTCTGTTCAGTTGCCTGCCCTGCTCGGTGATCCCTCTGTGCTACTGTTCCTGAAAACGTGGTCATCTTTATCTCTCTTTGAAATATCCTTCAGTATTCTTTGTAAGGTTGGTTTGGTGGTCATGAATTCCTTCAGTTGTTCTTTATCAGGAAATATCTTATTTCTCCATTAATTTTGAAAGATAGTTTTGCAGGCTTTATCAATCTGGATTGGAAGCTGTTTTCTTTCAGGACTTGAAACACTTTACTCCAAGCTGTCCCTGACTTGATGGTTTGTGTTGAGAAGCCTGTCGTGATTCTGATGGGTTTTCCTTTATAGGTGATATGTTTCCTTTCTCTAATGGTCTTTAACAGCCTGTTCTTATACTGAATTTCTGGGATCTTGATTATTATATGTCTGGGTATAGATTTATTTTGGCTATCGCTAGTTGTTGTTCTGTATGCCTTATTTATCTTTATGTTAGGTAATTTTCCCATTCTTAGGAAGTTTTTTGCAATTATTTGTGTAAATAGTCTTTTTATGTCATTTGTGTTGACCCATGCTTTTTTGCTGACATCTGTCACTCTTATTTTTCTTTGTGTTGTTTTACAGCCGTTAAATTGTTATTTCCTGGTTTCTCATTATTTTTAAGAGATCTTTCCTTTCACGATCACTAGCTAAAATCCTGTCTTCAAGGTCTGAAAGTGTATCTTCAGTTTCTTTCAAGTGGTTTTGCCAGCTTTCAGTGGAGTTTTTAATTTCCTGGATGTCTCTTTGAATGTGTTTCATGCATTGTAGTTCTTTCTTGTATTGTTCATTCAAGGTTTTCATCATTTTCCAATGCTCTTCTTTTTTATCTGTGTCTTGTTTAGATAGGCTCAGCATTTCTTTTATTATGGTTGCCATTTGTTCTTTTGCCTGAGATATTATTTCTGATCTCGTTACTTTTACAGCTTCATGAAGTTTTTTAACTTTGGTTGCTATCCTTTCAGAAATTTCAGGTATGCAACTTCCAAAGTCTTCTGTTTCTATGTCTCCTAGACTCATTTTGTGTGGACTGAAGGTCTGAGATTGCCTTTTGCTCCTTTCTCTTGACAAAAAAATGTACAAAATTCTTAATTGGGAATAGTTACCCCTAAATTTTTTTTGATGAGCTGTTTTCATTCTTTCTGTGCCCCAGTGGTTATGAACCAATAGAAGTCATTTATTACTTTCAACAAATAGTTTTTGAGCATATATTTTGTGCCAGGGACTCTTTTAGATATATTTCTGTGTATTTTTTTAAAAAAAAGGTCAGGAGTATTCTGTCATTTCATTTTGAGAGTACAGTATTAGTGAGCTACATAACAACAGGTATGTTCAGTTTATACAAATAATACAACAGAAGTACAAAATAAGTTTAGTGCTTTTCTCACATTAGGAAAACTAGATCTTTTTTTTTCTTTGCTTTCAAATGCCTTGGCTTTAAATAAAAGCCTTCCTCATTACAAATTTATACTTAAATTCAGACTCAGATACTACTAAATCTGTCTTTGTACTGCAGATTAACTTAGTGTTGCTTAAGACATTCTGCCTCCTTTCAACGATACTTCCATAATTTTTATTGATAGATCTCATTTTTGAAAAATTTTTCAGCATTATTTTATTTATTTTTAGTCGTTTGTTTCTCATATTTAACTCATCTAACATATATCTCTCTGAAAATGCCTATGTTCAAATAATACAGTATTGTCAGCCTTGATATAATTCCAGCAAAATTTACAAAAACTTCATTTTATTAACTAGTAAATACATGATTAGTTACAAATTATTTGAAATTGTGACAATACAAAAGCTTACTTTACCTTCTCAGATTTTAAAAGTATGATGTTCCAATGTTTTGAGCCACTGGATGTGCTTATGGTTTATCTGGAGAAAAGGAGAAAAAAATTTTTTTGGAATATGTACCAAAGTAAGACCACACAGAGACAAATAAATCTTAGACAACTCCAGACTGATTTTTTTTTAATCTACTCAATCTATTTTTGACAGTGGTGTATTGAGATCTCTCACTATAAATATGTTGATGTCTGGTCATTTATGTCTAGTGGTGTTTTATGAACTTCCATGTACTAGTATTTGGTGCATATATGTTTATAATTGTTATCGTCTCCTGTTGAACCATTACCTTAACCAACATATTGTGACCTTCTTTGCCCCTGCTGATCAGTTTTATGTTGAAGTTCACTTTGTCTGAAAAATAAAACAGTCACTCCTGCTTACTGGGGGAGGAGGGTTTCCATGCATGGAATATTGTTTTCTGTCCTTTAGTTTTCAGTCTGTGGATTACTTTTTGAATCAAATGTGGGTTTTTGGTTTTTTAGTTCTGTTTGTTGCTTGGTTTTTTTAGTTCTGTTTGTTTGCTTAGTTTTGGTTTTGTGGAGAGTTTTGGGATTTTTTTGACAAATGAGATAAGGTCTCATTATACAGTTCAGGCTGGCCTTAAACTTACTTTGTATCCTGGGCTGGCTTTGAACTCCCAGCAATCCTCCTGCCTCAGCCTCCCAAGTGCTAAGATTACAGGTGTGCACCACTACACCCAGCACAAATGTGTTTCTTATATAGCATACATTGGATTTTGTTTCTTCATCCATTCTGACAATCTGAATCTTTTGAATGGTGAGTTGAGACCATTCGTGTTGAGAATTACTAATGAAAGGTATAAACTTATTCTTGTCATTGCATTATTTTTCTGTTGTTGACCCATGCACACCACACACACACACACACACACAAAGACACACGCTTCTACATAATTGTTCATTCTGCCTGATGTATTCATGGCTTTAGACACTTTGGCATTATTGGCTTTATTGTGCCTTTCTAGCATATTTTTGAGAATTTTCCAGGGTGCTGGTTTAGTGATCATGAATTTCTTAAGATACTCTTTGTCATGGAAAGACCTTATTTCTTCATAAATTTTGAAAGGTAGTGTTGCAGTATATACTAGTCTGGGTCAAAGCTGGTTCCTGTTAGGCCTTGAAATACTTCGCTGAACTCTCTTGGCTTTTAAGGTTTGAGTTGAGAAGTCTGCCGTAATTCTAGTGGATTTATCTTTAAAAGTAATTCCTTGCTTTTCTCTAGCACTTTTAGATTCTATTCTTGTGCTGTACTTCTGGGAATTTGACTATGACATGTCATGAAGAGGTGGTTCTTTTTTTGTTTGTCTGTTTCATCTTGGCTTTTTGGGGTTCTGTTTGTTACATTTGAAAGTTCTTTTCTCATTTTAGGCAAGTTTTCTGCTATTATTTCTGTAAACCGGTTTTTAATACCATTTTTACTCTTTTCTGATTTTTTCACTAATTCCAGTTCTTCTTAAATTTGTCATCTTTGTTTAATCTAATAGTTGTTGAATCCACTTTTCATATTTTTGTTGTTTTTAGCATATCTCTTGAATATATGTTTACCTGTGTCCACCCTATCTTCTAGTTATGATGCTTTGTCTTCTCATAGTCACTTCTGCTAATCATGCTTTCAGTGAAATTTTTATCTCCTAGATTTCTTCTTTTTTTTATTTAAGAGGAAAAAAAGACATACGAGAAAGACAAAAAGCAAAGAAGACAAACGACTAGAGCAAATGCACAACAGTAACATTATAGGTTTACAAAACAGCATTATAGAAACTTGACAATGGTTTCAATATTGCGTATTGTTACCTTCAACACGGTTGTTTACATTAACAGATATAGACATGTAAAATTAATCTAATCACATGGTATTAACCATTCTTTCTCGATAACATACATTCAACAGTATGTTCGTTTTAGTTATCTTACATATACATATATACAGATTTATATCTTTTTCCTTTTCCTTTCCCTCTTTCCCCCATTTACCTTCCCAATTACTTTTGCTCTTTGAGCAGTTTTTTACCCTTACACAGTATTTATTGTAGATTTTGGTCATATTTACTTTTTCAGTTTCTTACACTAGGGAGACAATTTGGTATTTACACATGTGGGTTTGATTTATCTCACTTATGAGTATGGTCTCAAGTCATGTCCATTTACTTATAAAAGTCTCAGTGCAATCTTTGTTGATAGCTGAGTAGTACTCCATTGTATAAAAATACCACATCTCTTTTATCCATTCTTTGATTGATGGGCACTTGGGTTGTTTCCAAGATTTATTGCAAATTAGGTTGCTATAAACATGAGTGCACAGATATCACTGTGGTATGATGTTTTCAATTCTTCTGGGAAATTGCCCAGAAGAGGGATAGCTGGGTTGAATGGGATCTCTAATCCCAATTTCTTGAAGAAGCTCCACACTGATTTCCACAGTGGTTGCACCAGTCTACACTCCCACCAACAGTGTGAGAAGAGTTCCTTTTGCTCCACAGCCCCTCCAGCATTTGTTGTCAGTTGATTTTTTAAGCTTGGCCATTCTTTCTGGTGTGAGATGGAATCTCAGTGTTGTTTTAATTTGCATTTCCCGAATGACCATTGATGTTGAACATTTTTTCATATATTTATTTGCCATTTGTATTTCTTTCTCTGAGAAGTGTGTATTCATCTCAGATGCCCATTTTTGGATTGGGTCTTTGAATTTTAGGGGCCTGATTTCTTTTAATTCTTTATATGCTTTGGATAGAAGTCCTTTGTCTGATGGACAATTGGCTAAGATATTTTCCCAGTTCGTGGGTTTTCTTTTCACTCTGTTGGAGATTTCCTTTGACGTGCAAAAACTTTTTAGTAAGACAAGATCCCAGTTGTTGATTCTGGGAAGTGTTTCCCGTGCAATTTGAGTTTTGTTCATGAACTCTCTGCCTATCCCCATATCAAGATTTTTACCTACTTTATCTTCTAGTAAGTTTAGTGTCTCTGTTTTAATCTTCAGATCTTTGATCCATTTTGACTTTATTTTAGTACATGATGATAGACATGAATCTAATTTGAGTTTATGGCATAGAGAAAGCCAGTTTTTCCAGCACCATTTGTTAAAGAGGCTATCTTTCTTCCAATGTACATGTTTGGCCCCTTTGTCAAAGATGAGGTGGCTGAGTGTGTTTGTAGTTGTGGCTGTATCTTCTAATCTATTCCATCGATCTTCAGGTCTGTTTTGATTCCAGTACCATGCTGATTTTATCACAGTAGCTTTGTAGTATAGTTTCAAGTCAGGAATTGTGATGCCTCCTGCCTTCCCTTTGTTGCCCAGAATTGCCTTTGCTATTCTAGGTCTTTTCTGGTTCCAGATGAATTTCGGGAATGCTTTCTCTAGCTCTGTGAGGTAAGAAAGTGGTATTTTGATAGGGATTGCATTGAATCTATATAATAGTTTTGGGAGAATAGCCATTTTCACGACGTTTGTTCTTCCTATCCATGAACAGGGAATATCTTTCCATTTTCTGAAATCTTCTTCGATTTCCTTCTTTAGAGTAATGTAATTTTCACTGTATAGATCTTTTACTTCCTTTGTTAGATTGATTCCTAAGTATTTCATTTTTTTGGATGTTATAGTGAAGGGTATGGTTTCCCTTATTTCTCTGTCAGTGACTTTGTTGTTATTGTACAGGAATGCTATTGATTTTTGAGTGTTCACCTTGTATCCAGCAACATTACTGAATTTAGTTATTACTTCTAGAAGTCTTTTAATGCATTTTTGGGGGTCTTCTGTGTAGAGTATGTCACCTACAAATAATGATAATTTTACTTCTTCCTTTCCTATCTTTACTCCCTTTATTTCTTTCTCTTCTCGAATTTTCCTGGCTAATATTGCCAGTACTATATTGAATAGGAGTAGTGATAATGGTCATCCTTGTCTTTTTCCTGATTTTAGGTTGAAAGTTCTTAGTTTTTGTCCAATTTGTAAGATATTGGCTGTTGGTTTATGATATATGGCTTTTACCACGTTGAGGTAGAGACCATCTATTCCAATTTTCTGTAGGGTTCTTATCATGAATGGGTGTTGGCTTTTGTCAAAAGCTTTTTCTGCATCTATTGGGATGATCATGTGATTCTTGTCCTTGGCCCTGTTGATATGGTGTATTACGTTTATTGATTTGCGTGTGTTGATCATCCCTGCATTCCCGGGATGAATCCCACTTGATCATGGTGTATAATCTTTCTGATAATTTTCTGTATTCTATTTGCCAGTATTTTATTGAGGATTTTCGCATCTATGTTCATTAGGGAGATTGGCCTATAATTTTCTTTTTTGGTTGGGTCTTTCTCTGGTTTTGATATTAGGGTAATACTTGTTTCCAGGAATGAGTTAGGGAGACTTACTTCCCTTTCAATTTCATTGCAGTTTAAGGAGTGTTGGCATTGTCTTCCCTAAATTTCTTGTAGAATTCAGCAGTGAATCCATCAGGGCCTGGGCTTTTCTTTGTTGGTAGGGTTCTAATTACATTTTCAATTTCATTAGCTGAAATTGGGTTATTCAGCAGTTTTACATCTTCTTGATTCAGCTTTGGAAATTCATAGGTTTCTAGGAATCTGTCCATTTCTTCTGTGCTATCGAATCTCTGTGAGTAAAGCTTTTCGAAGTAGGTGTTGATGATCGGTATTTCCACCGGGTCTATAGTGATTTCACCCTTTTCATTTCTTATTGCATGAATCTGAGTCTTTTCTTTCCTCTCTTTGATAAGGTTGGCTAGGGGCTTATCAATTTTATTTACTCTTTCAAAGAACCAACTCTTTGATTCATTAATTCTTTGTATTGTTTTCTTATTTTCAATTGCATTAATTTCTGCTCTAATCTTAATAATTTCCTCCCTTCCTTGGGCTTTGGACTTGACTTGCTCTTCTTTTTCTAGACATTTGAGGTGCAACATTAGGTTGTTTATGTGTGTTCTTTCCATTTTTCTGATGTGGGAGTTTAGTGCTCTAAATTTCCCTCTGAGGACTGCTTTCATTGTATCCCACAGGTTCCAGTAATTTGTATTTGCATTTTCATTCAATTGTAGATATTGTTTGATTTCTTCTTTAATTTCTTCTGTGACCCATTGGTTATTTCAGACAGTATTATTTAATTTCCATGTGTTTATGCGTTCTTGTGAGTTTCTTTGTCATTCATTTCCAATTTTACTGTGCTATGGTCAGATAATATTCTTGGAATTATTTCAGTTCCTTTGCATTTACTTAAGCATGTTTTGTGGACCAGTATATGATCTATTTTAGAGAATGACCCATGTACAGCTGCGAAGAATGTGTATTCTGATGTTGATGGGTGGAATACTTGGTATGCATCTACTAGGTCCATTTGTTCTTAAGTTTGATTCAGTTCTGTTATTTCTTTGCTGATTTTTTGTTTGGTTGATCTCTCTGTGACAATGGGGTATTAATGTCCCCTGTTATAACTGTATTATTGTTTATTTATTTTTTTTATGTCTATTAAGAATTGTTTTACATAGTTGGGTGCTCCATATTCGGTGCATATATACTTATGATTATAATCTCTTCCTCTTGAAGTTTTCCCCTAACAAGTATGCAGTGACCTTCTTTATCTCTTTTGATCATTTTCGGTTTGAAGTTCACATTGTCTGCAAACATAATAGCTACCCCTGCTTTTTTCTGGGTTCCTGTTGCATGGAGTATTGTTTTCCATCCTTTGATTTTTAGTCTGTGATTTTCTTTTTTTGTGAAATATGTTTCTTATATACAGCATATTGTTGGATTTTGTTTCTTAACCACTCTTCCAGTCTGTTTCTTTTTATTGGTGAGTTGAGACCATTTACATTAATTGATGTAACTGATATGTACAGACTCATCCCTGTCATGATATCTTTCTGTTGTTGATTTTCTACATTTTCTGTTTTAATTATTTGCCCTGCTTAGTGGTTTCCTTTTTGTTGTTGTTCTTAAGATTGTAGCTATCTTTGTCTCTTTCTAGAGTGTCTTTAAGTACTCTTTGTAGTGTTGGTTTGGTGGCCATAAATTTCTTTAGTTGTTCTTTGTCATGGAAGTATCTTATTTCTCCATCAATTTTTAAAGATAGTTTTGCAGAATACATCAGTCTAGGTTGAAAGTTGTTTTCTTTCTGGATTTGAAATACTCCATTCCAAGCTCTTCTTGACTTAAAGGTTTGTGTTGAGTAGTCTGCCATGATTCTGACAGACTTTCCTTCACAGGTGATCTATTTCTTTTCTCTGACAGCTTTTAGTATTTTGTTCTTGTGCTGTACTTCTGATACCCTAATTATTTTATGTCTGGGTGAAGATTTATTTTGGTTATGGTTAACTGGGGTTCTGTATGCCTCACTTACCTGTATATCAGAGTCTCTTCCCATGTTTGGAAAATTTTCTGTTATTATTTCTGCGAATAGTCTTCGCAGGTCATTAGTATTGACCCCTGCTTTTTCATTGATGCCTATTAATCTTATGTTATTTCTCTTGGCATCATCTTGCAGCTGTTGAATTGTTGTTTCCTGGCTCCTTGGTATTTTTAAGAGATCTTTTCTTTCATGATTATAAGCTCCCATGCTGTCTTCAAGGTCTGAGATTGTATCTTCAGCTTCATTCAAGCAGGTTTTGAAACTTCCCATGGAATTTTTCCTTTCCTGAATTTCTCTTTGAATCTGTTTCATGCATTCTATTTGTACCTTATATTGTACTTTCAAAGTTTACATCATTTTCTTATGTTCTTCTATTTTTTTATCTTGATCTTCTTTAGATGCACACAACATTTCTTGCATGACTGTCATTTCATTTTTAAGCTGAGAGATTATTTCTAATTTGAGTTTCTCTATAGCTTCATGGAGTTGTTTCTTACTGCATTTTCTATCATTTCAGAAAGTTCAGTTGGATGACTCCCAGTGTCTTCCATTTCAGTGTCTCTTGGGTTTGTTCTCAGTGGGCTGGGTGATTGAGACTGCCTCTTGGTCTTTCGTTTTGTCATTTTCTTCTGGGACCTGTGTGTCTGGGCAGGCCGCCGCCCGATGAATTGTACTGGAACACTGTGGTGGGTAGAGCTTCAATCCTGCAATATCCCCATGGCCTGCCGGGGCACACCCCCAGATTTATGGCACTGGACCCTTGTGTTCTGTGGTCTGTGGGGCTGGCCACGTGTTCCCCTGATGTACTTTGTTGGGTTGATCTGGGAAACTGGGCTCTGTGTCCTGTGAGGTTGGCCAGGTGTTCCCCTGGTGGGTTGCACTGAGGTGCGTGACTGGGTAGAGCTGGATCGTCTGTGCAGCTAGCAAGGGCGCACTCCCAGAGTGCACTGCTGGAGCCTCTGCCTTCCTGGGCGGGGGCCAAGACCTCCAGGACCCATGCAGCTAGTCAGAGCACACCCTGGAGTGTGGCACCATCCAGACCTTGTGTCTGGCTGCCAAGAATTCAGAGCCTCTGGAGAGCCGGGCAAGCCTGGGTATCTCCCAGGCGTATAGTGCTTGGGTGTTGCTCCTGGTTGGGTGGGTTCACAACCTCTAGAACCTGCTGCCCTGGCCATGCCCCTGAACAATGCAGCTCACGCCTTGTGCTCTGATGGGCAGAACTCACGTTCTCTAAGGCCCTGCAGCTACGCTGACCAGTCCCTGATAAGCAGCTCTGTGGCTCTGGGCTGAGCTGGGCTCAGTACCTCTGTGTCCTGCGAGGCGGGCCTGGGTAGAGCTGGATCCTCTGCGCAGCTACCGAGGATGCACTCCTGGAGTGTGCTGCTGGAGCCTCTGCCTTCCTGGGTGGGGGCCGAGACCTCCAGGACCCAGGCGGCTAGGTGGAGCACACCTCGGAGTGTGGTACCACCTAGACCTTGTGTCTGGCTGCCAGGAGTTCAGAGCCTCTGGAGCGCCGGGCGAGCCCAGGCAACTCCCAGGTGTATCGTCTCTTCTAGATTTCTTGTTGGTGCTTTTTCATGGACTCTT
>RJWM01002463.1:0-46253 GCA_004363535.1 Dasyprocta punctata | reverse complement strand
CTAACATTTTATTATTGTCTTCTGTAAATTCACCAATCAATTTTGTTGACTAAAACAATTTTCTGTTTAGTTATAGTAGTATTCTTTTTTAACAACTGAGTTCCTCCTGTGACTAGGTTGTTAATTGAATTGGTTGTTAAATGAAGAATTATATAAAATATGTACATCCCAATATTTTTAACAAAGAAATGTTCAAAGGAAACTAGGTTGATGACTTTGCTTTTATTTGCATAACTCTTACATGCTGTACTTTAATATATAACAACGTAAAACTATACTACTGTACATTACAATCACCATAAATTACTGTAATATATAAACAAGGTATAGTGTACAGAAAAAAAAATCAAGGCTCTATAAACAAGATGTACAGAATTGCACAAAATAGAAAGATGGGCCATAAGACTGAGCTAGGGATGATAAGTCCAAACAGTGGTCATGGTTGTTAGTCTGAGTAGTTGTTAAATAGATAGGTTGTTAAGTGTGGAATTACCCATATCTTGTTTGAGCTCACTGAGTACCTTGTCTGTTTTTTAATTTCCTCTTTTATCTTTCTGAATAATTCAACTGTATGACTTTTGATTTCCTCCCAATGATTGCCCCCCATGTCAGTTTTGGAAGAGTTCAAAGTTTTGTCTGTCTTCTCATGTTTCTGTTTGTGTGTGCGTGTGTGAATGCATGTCTGTGTGTGTACACATGCACATGCTGAAGTTGATGGGTTCATTATAGTAGAAGACTTTGTTGCTAGTACAGGATACCTCTTAAGTGTCTGCTTTTCAGTGGTAACTATAGATTTTTGTCTCTGGCCCAAGAGACAATCACTTCCATTCATTTGAGAGGGAAAGATGCAGTGTAATTGGGCCAGCACGCAGCTCTCCAGGAATAGACCATAGTATTGTTAATGGCACAAAGACAATCCAGATATTGGCACACAGTTAACATATTTATGCTGAAGATTACAACTTTTTAAATTTTTACATGGAATTCATATGTTACCTAGAAAAATTTAAGGACCAGCAATACGAAGAGAAAAAAATCTATGTTCCATTGTAATAGGTGTCCCTAAAATGGAATGCTAGGCATTGATGGGTTAATAGCAGTAACTGTGCCACCCTGGCAATAGCAAAAAATTCAGCAAAGATAATAGCATCAAAGACAGACTGGATATTGACATACCCTAAGAACCAATAATGTACTCCCCTTAACCATAGGAAACTGATCTATGATTATAATATAAGCCCTAAGACAAACCAAATATTGAAATACAGTAAATAACTACTAAATGAAACAAGTGTACACCCTTTGATAATAGAGAAGTATACAATAGTAATAGCTTAGTGTTAACTAACTAAAGACTAATAAAGCTTAATGGTTATACTAATAAAGATAGAAGGACTAGGGGTCTGTAGAATGAAAAAGTAAGTTTGTAAAATTAATTGGGATGAGGAGAGAAAAGTAAAATAAAGTATCTTAAAGGAGTAAAAGGAAATTAGTAGAATTATATAAAAGAAAAGAAGAAATAAATAAAGGAACAAGAAAAAACAGAGAGCCTAATAAAGAAGAAAAATAAAAATAAGAAAATAAAAGAAGAAAAAAATCCAAACCCTTAAAATGCAATGAAGGAAATAGGACCAAAAAAATTGAGTGGCGGGGTGGGGGAAGGTTCCTCTATAGTTTTGAATGAGGTTTTTCTTTATAGGATCTCCAGTCTTGGAGTCCAGCTAGTCACAATTTCCTCCACTTACCATTCTGGTCTGCAGGTTTATGAGTGCCTCTCCCCTTTTCAGAGGCCTGTCTGCCCATACACCTTAGACTAGTGATGGCACACCTTAGAGACTGAGTGCCCAAACTGCAGCCCAAAACACACTTATTTATGACAAAATGCCAGCACTGCAATTAAACCTCAGTAGTGAGGTTTTAGTTTAGAAACAACTGTTACCTGATGCTTGGCTGCTAGGGTGACTTGGTTTGCATGCCAACAGAGAGATGCCTGCTGCAGCATGTATGCCATAGGTTCACCACCAGTGCCCTAGCCTGTGAGAACTATCCAAGCCAAGGATTATCCTTGCTTACATTGGTAAATTGGGAAAACATTCAGACCACTGGACTATGCTGGATGTAGGCAGCAGTACATCAATTCAAGCAGACTATTGGATTCAATGCCAGTACTTTCAGATCCAACCACCCCAGAAAGCCATACTATGTGGCCCTGGCTTTTCATCTCTGAGTGTTAGTCCCTATGTCCATACTAGCATGAGCTTAAACTTCTCAGAGGTCTATATGTAGGCTTCACCCTCTCCACAGCTATCTCTCTCTTCTGGCTGTCTCTCACTCAGGCACTGTAGTAGAGTAATACTGAAAATCCTGGAGTAAAGTTGTTCCATAGTTGTTCTGTCGTTCAGTCTTAAGCAGTCAATCCCTTCCCAAAACGGTGCCTGATTCAACCCTCTCCAATATGGTAGTTGGTGCACAAGATTTATTTTTCAACTCTAGTTTGTTGTGAAGGAGTAACTTCCAGAGTAAACCCCACATTGTTTTTAGTTTATGATAGACTTTTATTGGTGTTAGCTCTGCTGGCCTGGTCTGTTAATTTCTTCCTAGACCTGCTAGCCCTCTGGACATACCTTCTTTCCCTGGGGATTCAGGTCACTCATTTGGTCAGCACTTCTGTTGACCTATACCATGTAAACGAATACATGAAGCAGATTGAGAAGATACAGATGGCCACAACCAGGGCACAGAATCCTTGCACACAGGGTGGGCCAGGGTTAACCCTACATGCCTCCATCCATGGTTCTTTTGTTTCAGCCATAGCGTGCAGCTCTGTCTGTGGTCACTGTGGTAAGCTTGTACCAGTAAGATCTGGTTGTTCAAATTTCTACAATTTTGTGAGCCTGCTGTTAAACTATGTATAGCTTGGAATTGACCACCAAATGAGCATTTACACAATGGCAAGCAGTAAGCACTACAATTGGAATTGTTTTGATACTGCTTTTCTTTTGATTTTGGTTTTCAGAATTTTTTTGAAGCCAGTTATTGGACTTTTATGAACATACTACTTTTTCCAGTCTCACCCCTTAATTATAGATAAACTTCCAGCCTTATTAACCACTTACCACACCAATTATTTAAATACAGGATGACCAAAATTTGTACATTTTTTTCATTAATTTTTATAAGAGAACAAGAATTATAAAAACAACAATTTTATCAAATTTGTTCAATATAAGAATTGACAAATTGAAATGACACTTGCCTAAGCAATGCTCAGGATGGTATGTAGACAAATGTGCTGCCTGAGTGATGCTCAGGGTAAACTGTTAAGTCGTTAAACTTAATTTAATTATTTTAAAGAATTTTGTTAAATTTGTTCCCTTGCATATATTTTTCTCTTTGGATGAGACATTCCTCTCCTCACCTGACCAACCAGTCCAATTTGGTAAAACTTGGTGATGCAGTATAGGTGAACATGAATTTTTTTTAATGACTAAGAGTTTGGTAAGGACATTTATTGAAGTCCTTGAAAATTAATGAAAATACAGTTATCTAATTATTTGGCAGTATCCTAAAATAGAAAACCTACTGATCTTTTTCACCTGTTTTCCTAACATAAATAAAAGCCATTTATCAAAACTGAAAATATTGAATGAGTACAGTATTCCTAGAAATCAGAAACATTTCACCAGTACTACGTCTGTTCTTCAAATCTCTGTTTTTGTGTCTAATGTTTTAGTTTTGCCAAAGTAGGCAGTTGCTTTGCTTACACAATTTTCCAGGTATACATTCATATCCTTGTTAGATTTATTTTTAGGTTAAGTGTTAGAAAGCTATTTGGTAGAAATAGTTTAAGTGTTAAAAAAGAAAGAAAATACACTGAAGAATAAGCCCATTTGTTTTTCTGCTTCTATAGTTTATAATGCTTGCTGTGACTTCCAAAATGGCCTAAGTGTTTATGCTCAGTATTCCACCTGAGTGTTTATGTTCAGTTTTCTCTATGCTTTATGTGAATGGCAATAGGGCTTTAGCCCACCTGTTGTCCCATGTTTCATCCCTCTTTTTATCATCACTCTTTGTATTTTATAATACCAGGGTATTATAGAGGTAGCACCAAAAGCCAGAGATGAACAAGGTTTATCTAGAAAAAAGTTAAGTAACAATATAAAGTAATAAATGACTAAAATCACAAATAATTTTGTTATCTGGAGGTCATGTGCTAGCTATATGATAGTGCACATGCTGCCTAATCTTTCCTAATATCCATATCCTTCTCTGTATAATGAGGTAATGAGGATAGTAATACCAGTGCTGCTTAGAGTATTGTATTGATGAAGTGAGACAGGACGGGTTTGAAAGTTGTAAAGACGGGCAGACTAGGGATAAAGCTCAGTAGTACTTAGCATGTGGTCAAGGCCTTGGATTCGATCCCCAACACCACAGCAAATAAATAAGAAGTATAAAATGCTTTAAAAACTGAATTTACTATGATACTGATAGTATTAAAGATTGTAATGTAAAAAGAAAAAAGGAACATTGCTTAATATGTTTCAGAGTTTTTTCTGGGGTATTAGCTCTTTATGTTACAAAAACAAAGCAAAACAAAACAAAACAAAAATGACATTGGATGTTAAGGCCTCTGAGTTACTTTTCAGTTCCTAACTTGTTTTCTTTTGTTCTTCATGTTCTTCACTTTGATAGATTTTCTTGGTTTCAGAAGCTCCTTTCTTTTTCAAAGTTGCTACCACCTATTTTATCCTTGGTTTCTTGTCCTCAAAGACCAACCAAAATGTAAGAATATAATTTTTAATTCATTCATTTTGTTAGCTGTCTTCCCATAATTAGCATACGTTGTCTAGTTCTTAAGGCTTATATGACTAATTATTAAACAGGAAATGGAGCATAAAAGGTATGGAAACTTAACTTTCAAAATCTAAGGTTTCCAAAGGTATTCTGATATTTCTAATATCCTTTTTCAAATGGGCCTCAAAACACGTGCCCTCTTCTCTGCTTTAATTCCTGGAGTTGAATTTATAGACGTTTTCCTTTACTCACTTCACCTTTTTCTAGTTCACTTAGGTTCCTTCTCTCATAGCCTTTTACTTTTTATGACAACCAAATCAGACTTCCTTTTTTCATCTTCTTTCCTTAGTGTTATACAATTCAGAGTGCCATTTAAATTTGCGAAGAACTAAAAAGGATTGTGGAAATTACTATATGAGTTTAGATCTTTTTTTTTTCTTCGACAGTAGGTATATTTGAAATGTAAGAGAAAATGAACCACTACTCTCCTAGGTTAACATCTTTTAGAGACCTCTGGGGTTCTCCAATAATCCATGAAAATTATATATAAATTCTTTTTTGATTAAATTTTTTAAAATTTAGCACTGATAACCTCTAGATGTATATTTTTAAGCACTGATATATGAATTCATTAGTTCATGAATAAAACTTTCAAAGTAAGTACATGTAAGAGATGATTGTATTGTAGTTTTAATTGTTTGACTTTGTTATGGAAGTGAAGTGGTCATTAGTTACTATCAAAATAGTATAATTAATATTAGTATTATCTAGTTATAAATCAATCTGTACATTTTTTCAGTTGATTTTACTTTTTTTTTTCCTAGCTACTTTGACAAGCTATTCTGAAAATGTGGAACGCACAAAATATGTTGGAGAAAGCAGTAAAGAATTAGGACCTGGAGGAAACCTAAAGCCTTGGCAGTCTCAAAAATCCAGCATGGACTCCTGTCTATATCGAGTAGATGAAAACATGACTGCTTCCACCTATAGTCTCAATAAGATCCCAGAGAGGAATTTGGAAACAGTTTTATCTCAATCAGTGCAGTCTATTCCTTTGTATCTTATGCCACGGCCAAATTCAGTAGCAGGTAAGTGTGTTTTGTTTGTTATAAAAAATAACCATTTTGCTGGGATTTTGAAACAGCAATAAAGCCTGTTCTAATAGAATTTAAATTATGTATTTGTCTTTTTTAAGCTGTTCTTCTGTGTTTGGGTAATACACATGTGTAATCTTTTTTTGAACCTTGGAGAAGGTTCAGCTTCCTTGTTCAATTGCTTAGATCTGGTTTTAAAATATACAAAAATACATTTAAGTGTGAAACAGAGCCTATAAAGTGTATTATCAAACTAATAAGTTTTTTCTTATATATGGAGTATTTAAAAATTTTAGTTTGAAGTTTTAACTTTTTAAAAACTTTAGTTTTAGCCAGGTGCAATGGTACATACCTATAATCCGAGATCTCTGGGAAGCTGAGGCAAAAGGATCACAAATTTGAGCCCATCTGGGCAACTTAGCAAGATTCTGTCTCAAAATAAAAAAAAAAGATGAGGTATATCACTCAGTGAGAAGGCCCTGAGTTTAATCACCCATCCAAAAAAAAAAAATTAAACTTTAATTTTTACCCCCCACCAAAAAAAAAAATATGTATGTGTGTGTGTGTGTGTGTGTGTGTGTGTGTATTCAAAGCATATTTCAGTGCAGTTATGTATTATCATAAATCATCATCCATAGTTTGAGGGTCTGGCAAGCCCGCAAAAATTTGCCTTCCTCAATCCCTGAGTTCAGTATTTTCATAGTATACTGGCCATCTTACCCTAGAAGAATTATTAGGTACCTACCTTTCTAAAGAGTAACTCATACCAGGTGTGGTGGCACTTACCTTTTTAAATTCTAGCACTCTGGAAGACTGAGGCAGGAGAATCACTACTTTAAACCAAGCCTGGGCAATTTAACTACTTAGCAAGACCTGGTCTTGAAATTTAAAAATAATTTTAATTTATCAACTGAGAGATGGATAAAAAAAGATGTGGTGTTTTTGTACAATGGAATACTTCTCAGCCATAAAGAAAAATAAACTTGAGACTTTTAAAGGTAAACGGATGCAACTTAAGACCATACTCAGTGAAATAAATCAGACTTGCATGTGTAATCATCATATTGTCTCCCAGGTGTGAGAAACTGGAAGAGTCAATAAGGTCTAAAATGTACAATAAATATTGTGAAATGGTAAGAAATGGTTAAAAAAAAAGGAAAAAGGAACTAGACTGGGGTAAAGGGAGGAAGGGAAAAGAGGAAAAATGCAAGTTAGCTATACTATTAGTGTCTCTTAGTTCATAGAAAAGGAAGATTTGTGCTTATATCAATTAGAGAATTTTTTATACCCATATCTTGTACTGTGAGATACTACTTTAAAAATAATAATGTACAATGAATTAACTGTTGTCATTCTCCTATCATCTTTTTATGAAATTTTGTTTTACCTTTTTTCCACAAAAAACCAGTAATAAATTTAAAAGGACCAGAGATGTAGCTCAGTTTGCAGGCCCTAGATTCAATCTTCAGTACCGCCCCCCCCAAAAAAACAAAAACAAAAACAAAATTCAAACTAGTGAACTCGATTATAATAGGATGATACAGAAGTTTAAGTGACTAAAGCATGGAGTCACTCTTTAACAGCTACTCAAAAGTGATGTTGAAGAGATAGCTAAGTTGCAATTTAATAGTTTAAACCAGGATCTTTTGCAGAAACAGACAGTCTGACATTTTCAAAATGCATCATCGTCTGGAGTTTGTCCAGACTATGAATTAAAAGTTACATTTGTTTTTCTCACTTTCCTGATAAATGCCTAGATAGATATATCTCACTGATGCAGGATAATAAAACTTTTGTTGCAGCCAAGATCTCTTATTTTCTCAGATATAATTACTTGTTTTCACAGATAATAATGTAGTCCTTCTTGCCATTCCCAGCTCCCTTTCCTATTCTTTTTTTTTTTTTTTTTTCTTTTTTCTTTTTTGGTACTGGGAATCGAACTCACAGCCTTGCGCCTGCCAGGCAGGCACTTAGGCCACTGAGCTAAATCCCCTGCTTTCCTGCCTATTCTAATCCATTATTTTTTGTTCTTTCCTCTGGTAAATGATCAGTGTCTGTTAACATGTGTGATTCTGGGGAATGGTTCACTTAAAAGATTAATAACTATACAACACTTTTGTGTTCTTTGTTATTATTTACTTTACATAAAGATAGCAAGATTTTTTTCTCCTAGGTTCTTCTAAACATATTGATTCCCAGCTGTCATGTTATATTAGAATCCTGGAATGTTGTAACCTAAGAAAAGTATCAAGCAAATTGTCTTTGCAGAAGGGAACCATTTAAATTATTGCTTATATGTAAATGGGGAAATGTAGCTATTCAGTTTTAAAGTATATCCACGTTTACTTCCTCTCTAATCTAATGATTTCTAAGAGAATTCTGGCTCCATTATTTGAGAAAGACCTTGAGCATTAGTAGGAGACAGAGATACAAGCTTTATTTCATTGGGCCATTTACTTAGTCTCAGTGAACTATGTTAATTCAGGGCTGGGTATCTGTTACCACTACTTAATATTAACATTCTGTTAAAATTGTATGCTACATTGTATTGCGAATACTTCCTATTTATTTTATATGTATCCCTATAGAACCACTTTTCTGTGTATTAATCAAGGACCTTCTCATTTGCTTAAAACCTATCCAGCTCTTCAGCAGCTTCTCTTAGCCCAAGCATACCCTATAACTGTTCTGCCTCTATATTAGTGAAGTGCTCCCTGACTCTTGTAGTATCTTGTGCCTTCAGGCGTGTAGGAAGAAAGATTGAAACAACTTAGCCTTAGTAAATGTAGTATTTTGCCATTAGTCTGAAAAAGCCATCATGGCTACTTCTAACTAGCCATCAGTCAGTTACAGGTCATGAGGCGCCTACCAACTCATCTAATGCCTGGCTACCTTTCCAGGCTGACCTCAAATACTCCCCATTTTGTGAAGCTTTCCACGTCATCGTCCTCTTACTTTTGCAGGTACAGATAATTTTGTCGTCCTCTAAACTGTAGTTTGTATATATTTTCTACAGTCTGCTTTGCATTTTGTGCAGCTGTTGTGTTGCTCTGACTACTGAATAGAAAGTCTTTGAGATTAAAAACAATATTCCAATAGCTGAACTGTAACTGTCAGTTGAATGAACTAACCAATGTGTACAGGAACCAGGCAATTTGTGAGATTAACTTTAAACAAAAATGACAGTGCAATTAATGAATCCAATGGTATTTTTTAATTCTGCCACAGAATCTGTATGAGATAGTAATGTATATCAGCCACAAAACAATTTTGGATTCCCTATTAATATCTCAATATCTCATTTCTTCCAGAATCACAACCTGTGGTTTTCTTTAATATATGGAATATATAAGCAACATTTAGTATTTTTTACTAACAACTGGCAATACATATTTTTTAGTGATTGATCAGAAACCTTTAATTCAACTGGAAGTGTAATACAGTTGCAAAGGGGGGGAAAAAAGGATCTCTTAAGGAAGTGTTATTTCACTAAAAGAATAGTCAGCAAACCAGCATTCAAGGGCCAAATTTGACCCACCCTGTTTTGTGAATAGAGTTTAGTTTCAGCAGACCACACTCATTTATTTCCTTAGGGCTGCTTTGGCCATGTAACAACAGTTCAGTATTTACTACACAAACCATCTGGCACACAGAGCCTAATTATTTACTGTCCTGGCTTTTATAGAAAAGCGGTAATCCCAGCCTCCATTCTAAAATCTTCCTGGCATTCATATTCATTTGTCTCAATTTATCCCTTAGCTATGCTCATCAGATATATATCTCACAGATAGTATTACCAGAGAAATTGTTTTAGATTTTTATGCAGAAGTTTTGTGGTGTATTTCACATGACTTCACAACTGAATGGTGAATGAAAAATTTGTAAGGAATTCCATGAGAGGGAAATTACTACTTAGCTATACCTATATTAGATAACAAGGACTCTATCTAGGACTTGAAAGAGGCTTTTTAAGTTTTGTTTTCCTCTTAAGGTTTTACTCTTACATTTTGTCTTGTTCGTCCTTAAGTTTTCATAATGTGAATTTAGACTGTCATCGTCATTGTAGTACATAGATAATGCCCAGTAATAAATTGTTTATCACCATGAATCTAAGTCTTTGGTTTCAGAACTTAGGAATTCTCATTAAGGCAGTGAAGAAGTATTTAAGTTCAAAGGGAGAGATTAGGGTGATGTGATAGTAAAGTACACATAAGAATTTACCAGGAAGACAAACAGGAACAAGGAAGAAGGAGGCACCAAGAGGTTAAAGAACTTGGCACATAATTAGTATTTCTGCATGACTAGAACATGGAATACATGGAAAGAATGATAGAAAATGTTATTAAAAGTGATACAAAAGATCTTATACACTGTGATAGTGTTGGATTTTTATCTTGGTAGTGGAGAATACTTTAAGAAGTTTAAACAAGAGCTGTGTTACCAAATTTTCAGTTTAGAAAAATGACTCTGTCCATCTATATAGAATAGGTTGGAGGATTCTACCTAAGTAGAATACCCATGAAAAAAAGGTGCTTGTGTTTACCAGAACAAGTGTAAAAATATTTGTATCAATTTAGTCATAACACCAAATGTTCATCAACAGTAGAGTTGGCAAATAAATTGTGTATAGCAGTAAAAAAGAAATGTACAGAGAGTACAGTGGATACATTTGGTACATTTCACAGATGTGACGTTGAACATAAGTCAGACCCAAGCCAACCATGGCAGCATGCTTCTATAATCCCAACACTGTGGAGGCTGAGGCAAGAGGATCACCTCGAGTTCAAAGCCAGCCCAGGCTACATAGTAAGTTCATGGCCAGCCTGACCTACCAAATAAGACCCTGTCTTTAAAAAAAAAACCCAAAAAAGTATATGCTGTATGATGTATATTCATATAAAAGTTCAGAAAAATACAACTATCACATTTCTGTGATGGTAAAATCAAAGTAGCCATTGCCTTTTGTGGAACTGTTGACTAAGGGAGCTTTCCATGTCTTGGTCTGAATAGTGGTCCCATGGGTTTGTATAAAAATTGAGCTATACACTTAAGATTTATGAAGTATGTAAATCATACCACAATTTTAAAAATAGATAAAATACATTTAGACCTCCTGTCCTAGGAGACATAACTAGATCTTTGTCTAAAATACCTATTTTTAGTGTTGCTTAACCCAGTAACTTCAACAAATGGGTAATTACTTAAAGTGTCCTATTTCACTGATAAAACAAACCTAGAATCAGTACTGAAACTAACCAAAAATGTCTGTTACTGCTGCTTTAGTTCAGTGTTTGCCTAGTTGAAATCCTAAAGCATCTTCTCTGTATGAATTTTTTAAATCTCTTTTTTCAAAAGAATATATATTGAGCCATATTTTACATACTATAAAATTTGTGCATTTCAAGTGTGCAATCCCTTAATATTTAGTAAATTTATCAAATATGTAACCCTCACTATAAATCAGATTTAGAACATGTTTATCATGTCAATGAAATCCTTTACATCTATTTAATGTTGATCCCATTGCTACCCCTGCCCAGGCACCCACTAACCTACTTTCAAACTAACATTTTTAACATTTCATATAATTAGAATTATATGTATCTGGCTTCTTTCACTTAATGTTTTTTAGGTTCATCTTTGGCAAAAAAAAAAAAAATGTATCAATTCATTCTCCTTTACTGCAAGTAGTATTCTAGTGTATGCTATCCATTTAGCAGTAGATGGATGTGTAAGTTGTTTACAGTTCTTGGCTACTGCCAGTACTGCTGCTGTAAAAATTTGTGCATAAGCTTATAAATGGACATATATTTTCATTTCTTTTAGACAGATAACTAGGAGTGGAAATGCTCTATCGCATAGTAAGTTCATGTTTAACTTTTTAAGAAACTACCAAACTATTTTCCAAAGTGGTTGTGCCAGTTTACATTATTACCAGCAATGTATGGGTGTCTTGGTTACTCTTTACTCGTTGCTGAGACAAAATACCTGACACCTCAAATTAGGGAAGGAAAGGTTTATTTAGCTTACAGTTGTTGGAGGTTTCAGTTCACAATCAGCTGGCTCCAAGGCAGGGTGGCATGGCACAGGGACAACACTTCAAGGCAGCAGCCCCACAAAAGCAGCCAGAGTAAAAGGGGCAGAGCAAGCTGCTTCTCCTCCTTTTTATAGTACACAGGACACCCCCCCCCAAGGTGGGTGTAGCATCCACAAACATCCTTGCTTTCCTTTGCACAGGATGAGGATGTTTACAAAGTAAGACCCCTGGCTCCCTTCTGAGTCTCCCAGTTAAGCTTCTGACCTTCTCAAATTGTAACAATGACCAGGTAACTGTGCTCTACACCCCAGGATGTAGAGCTGCTGAGTTACTTAATTAAGCTGCTAGACTTCTCAAGTTGACACAATGTATAAACCATAGCAATGGGGCTCCTGCTTTTCTACATCTCCTTCACCATTTGTTATTATTTTATCTTTTATTGTAGTTCTTCTAATGGCTATGAAATGCTATTTGGTTGTGGGACTTCTTGTGCAAGTTTTTGTTTCATTTTGTTTACTTTTTTTGGGACAGGGTTTCACTGTGTAATCCATGCTGGCCTTGAACTCACAATCTTCCTGCCTCAGCCTGCCAAGTACTGGTACACCACCTCTCCCAGATTGCTTGGTTTTGCAGGCCTGGGGATTAAGTCCAGGGTGGTTGTAGTCTTAAAATGTATTTTACTAATGTTTAACATTAATTTAACATTGAGCTTATTTTGTGTATAGATTTGCTACTTACATCTTCCTTAGTGAAATTTATATTCAAACCTTTTGCATATTTTCTGAGTGAGTTGTCTTCTTACAGAGTTTTAAGTATGTGCTATATATTCTGGAAACAAGTTTTGTCAAATAATGTGTCAATATTTCCTCCAAGTTTGTTTGATTTTGTTACTGTTTTTCTTCATTTGTTTGGTTTTTGTTTTTGTTCTTTAGTGATGTGTTTTGCATCACAAACATTTCAAATTTTGATGAGGTTTGTTTATCAAAAAAATGTTTGGTGGCCACCCAGCCATATTGCAGAGGTGTATCCCAGCTAACCACACAGTCCAGAGGCTCTGAACTCCTCCCAGTCAGGCACAAGGCCCTGGTGCCATACTCTGGGGGTGCATCCTAGCTAGTTGCCTGGGTCCCACAGGTTCTGAACTTCACCCAACCAGGTGCAAGGGCCCAGTACCACACTCCAGGAGTACATCCCTGCTTGCTGCATGGAGGATCCGAGCTCTGCCCAGCCCAGCGTCCCAGCACAATCCCATCATGGGAACGCCCAGCCAGCCTCACAAGTCACAGAGGTACTGAGGCCTGCCCATCCCAGAGCCCCAGGGCCATTCATCAGTGTGTGACCAACGTAGTTCACAGGTCCTGGAGATTTTGAGCTCTGCCCATCGCAGTGCAAGGCTCCAGCACCATAGATCAGTGGTGTGCTCCTACTAGCCACGTGGACATCAGAGGATCGAAGCTCTGCCCAGTACAGTGTTCTAGTGCAGTCTATCAGGACGGTGTCTGGCCAGCCACACAGGTCCCAGAGTAAAATGACAAAGTGAAAGAGCAAGATGCAGTCTCAGTCCTCCTGCCCACTGAGAACAAACCCAGGAAACGTTGAAATGGAAGACACTGGAAATCGCACAACTGAATTTTCTGAAATAATAGCAACTGAAGAAATAACTCCATGAAACTATAGAGGAAATCAAATTAGAAACAATCTCCCAGGTAAAAAAAGAAATGAAAAACATTATGAAAGAAATGTTGTGTGTATCTAAAGAAGATTTAGATTAAAAAAAAAATAAGAGTAACATAAGAAAATGATGGAAACCTTGAATGAACAATATAACAGAATTAGAATGCGTGAAACAGATTCAAAGGGATATTCAGGAAATTAAAAATTCCATTGAAAGCAAAACCACTTGAATGAAGCTTTCAGGCTTGAAGGCAGGATGGAAACCTAAGATCACGAAAAAGATCTCTTAAAAATAGCAAGGAACCAGGAAACAGTTCAAGATGATGTTGCAAGATGATGCAAAGAGAAACAATATAAGACAGATAAATGTCAATGAAAAAGCAGGGGTCAACACAAATGACTTAAGACTATTTACAGAAGTAATAGCAGAAAACCAAGCATGGGAAAAGAATCTTATATACAGATAAGCAAGGCATATAGAACCCCAATTAGCCATAGCCAAAATAAATCTTCACCCAGACATATAATAATGAGGATCTCAGAAATTCAGCATAAGAACAGAATACTAAAAGCTGTCAGAGAAAAGAAACAGATCAGCTCTGAAGGGAAGCCGATCAGAATCATGGCAGACTTCTCAACATGAACCTTCAAGTCAAGAAGAGCTTTGGAGTGAAGTGTTTCAAGTCATGAAGGAAAGCAACTTCCAACAAAGATTGATGTACCCTGCAAAACTATCTTTGAAAATTGGTGGAGAAATAAGATACTTCCGTGACAAAGAACAGCTGAAGAAATTCATGACCACCAAACCAACACTACAAATACTGAAAGATACTCTAGAAAGAGGTAAAGATAACTACAACTCCAAGAACAACAGCAGAAAGAAATCACTAAGCAGGGCAAACAAACTGAAAAAGTAGAAAACCAACAACAGAAACATAACATGAAAGGGATATATCAATTGTATCCATCAGTGTAAATGGTCTCAACTCACCAATAAAAAGAAACAGACTGACAGAGTGGATTAAGAAACAAAATCCAACCATATGCTGTGTACAAGAAACAAATTTAACTCAAAAGGAAACTCACAGATTAAAAGTCAAAGGGTTGGAAAACAATACTCCATGTGACAGGAACCCAGAAAAAAACAGGGGTAACTATTCTGTTTGCAGACAATGTGAACTTCAAACCAATAATGATCAAAAGAGATAAGGAGGGTTATTACATAGTTTATAGGGGGAAAATTGACCAGGAAACAATTACAATCATAAATGTATATGCACCAAATATGGGAGCACCCAACTCTGTAAGACAAATTTTAATAGACATGAAAAATCAAGTAAGCATAAATACAGTTTTAATGGGGAACCTTAATACCCCATTGTCACAAAGACACAGTTCAAACAAAAAATCAGCAAAGAAATGACAGAATTAAATCAAACTTGTGAACAAATGGACCTAGTAGATGTGTACCAAGTGTTCTACCCAACAACATCAGAATACACATTCTTCTCAGCTGCACGTGTGTCATTCTCTAAAATAGATCATATACTAGCCTACAGAACATGCTTAAGTAAATGCAAAGGAACTGAAATAATCCCATGCGTATTATCTGACCATAGCACAATAAAATTGGAAATTGAGACCAAAAAACCCACAAGAATCCCATAAACACATGAGTATTAAATAATACTCTCCTAAACAACCTGTGGGTCATAAAAGAAATTAAAGAAGAAATTAAACAGTATCTACAATCAAACAAAAATGCAAATACAACTTAGCAAAGACTGTGGGACACAATGAAAGCAGTTCTCAGAGGGAAATTTATAGCTGTAAACTTCCACATCAGGCAAATGGAAAGAACACAAATAAATAACCTAATGTTGTACCTCAAATTTTCAGAAAAAGAAGAGCAAGTCAAGCCCAAAGCCCAAAGAAGGGAGGAAATCATAAAGATCAGAGCAGAAATTAATGTAATTGAAACTAAGAAAACAATACAAAGCATTAATGAGTTGAAGTTGGTTCTTTGAAAGAATAAATAAAATTCATAAATGCCTAGAAAACCTTATCAAAAAGAGGAAAGAAAAAACTAAAATCAATGCAATCAGAAATGAAAAGGGTGAAATCACTATAGACCCTGTGAAAATACAGCACACCAGTGATACCTACTTTGAAAAAATTTACTCTTATAGGTTCAATAACACAGACGAAATGGACAGATTCTTAGAAACATATGAATTACCAAAGCTGGATCAAGAACATATAAAATTGTTGCATAACCCAATTTCAGGTAATGAAATTGAAAATGTAATTAGAACCTTACCAACAAAGAAAAGCCCGGATCCTGACGGATTCACTGCTGAATTCTACAAGAAATTTAGGGAAGACTTAATGTCAACACACCTCAAACTCTTCAATGAAATTGAAAGGGAAGCAAGTCTCCCTAACTCATTCCTGGAAGCAAGTGTTACCCTAATACCAAAACCAGTGAAAGACCCAACCAAAAAAGAGAAGTACAGCCAGTGTCCTTAATGAACATAGATGCAAAAATGTTCAATAAAATACTGGCAAATAGAATGCAACAAATCATCAAGGAAGTTATACACCATAACCAAGTGGGATTCATCCCAGGAATGCAGGAATGGTTCAACATATGCAAATCAATAACCATAATACACCACATCAACAGAGCCAAAGACAAAAATCACATGATCATCTCAATAGATACAGACAAAGGTTTTGGTAAAATCCAACACTCATTCATGATAAAAACCCTACGGAAAATTGGAATAGATGATCTTCATCTCAATCTGATAAAAACCATATAGGATAAACCAACAACCAACATCTTACTAAATGGACAAAAACAAAACTTTCAACATAAAATCAGGAACAAGACAAGAATGTCCATAATCACCACTCCTATAGTTGTGGAAACATCAGCCAGAGCTATTAGACAAAAGTGAGAAATAAAAGGAATAAGGATAGGAAAGGACAAAGTTAAATTATCATGATTTACAAATGATATGATTCTCTACATAGAAGACAAAACTCAGCTTAAAGACTTCTACATGTAATAACTAATTCAGTAATGCAACTGAGTCAACACTCAAAAATCATTAGCATTCCTGTACACAAATAACAAACTCACTGAGAGAGAAGTAAGGGAAACCACCTCCATCCACAGTAGCATCCAAAAAAATGAAATACTTACGAATCAATCTAACAAAGGAAGTAAAAGAACTATACATTGAAAATTACAGTAGTCTGAAAAAAGTCAAAGAGGATTTCAGAAAATGGAAAGACATTCCCTGTTCATGGATAGTGAAAACAAACATTCTCCCAAAATTGTTATACAGATTTAATGCAATTCCAATCAAAGTACCATTTACATACTTCACAGATCTAGAGAAATCATTCCTGAAATTCATCTGGGACCAGAAGAGACCTAGAATCACAAAAGCAATTCTGGGCAAAGGCAAAGGTAGGCATCACAATCCCCTACTTGAAATTATATTACAAAACTGCTGTGATAAAATCAGCATGGTACTGGAATAAAAACAGACCTGAAGATCAATGGAATAGATGAGAAGATTCAGCCACAACTACAAACACACTCAGTCACCTTATTTTTGACAAAGAGGCCAAGCATGTTCACTGGAAGAAAGATAGCCTCTTTAATAAGTGGTGCTGGAAAAACTGGCTTTCTACATGCTGAAAACTAAAACTAGATCCATGTCAATCACCATGTACTAAAGTAAAGTCAAAATGGATCGAAGACCTAAATATTAAAGCAGAAACACTAAATCTGCTGGAAGACCAGGTAGGTAGAAATCTTGATGACATGGGAGTAAGCAGAGAGTTCATGAACAAAAATCAAATTGCATGGGAAATACTTCCTAGAATCAACAACTGGGGTCTTATCTTGTTAAGTTTTTGCGTATCAAAAGAAATCTTCAACAGAGTGAAAAGAAAACCCACAAACTGGGAAAATATCTTAGCCAACTGTCCCTCAGGCAGAGGACTTCTATCTCAAACATATAAAGAATTAAAAAAAAATTAGGACCCCAAAATTCAAAGACCCAATCCAAAAATGGGCATCTGAAAGAATAAATACTTCACAGATGAAGAAATACAAATGGCAAATAAATATATGAAAAAATGTTGAGCATCACTGGTCATTAGAGAAATACAAATTGAAACAATGCTGAGATTCCATCTCACTCCAGAAAGAATAGTGAAGATCAAGAAATCAACCAATAATAAATGCTGGAGAGGCTGTGGGGAAAAAGGAACTCTTCTCCACTGTTGGTAGGAGTGTAGACTGGTGCAACCACTGTGGAAATCAGTGTGGAGATTCCTAAAAAGCTAGGATTAGAGGTTCCATTCGACCCAGCTATCCTGCTTCTGGGCATTTTCCCAGAAGAATTGAAAACGTCATACCAAGTGATATGTGATATGTTTATCACAGCACAATTTGTAATAGCCAAATCTTGGAAACAACCAAAGTGCCCATCAATTGAGGAATGGATACCAAAGATATGGTATTTTTATACAATGGAGTACTACTCAGCTATAAAGATAGATTGTATCAAGGCTTTTATAAGTAAATGGACGCGACTTGATACCATACTCATAAATGAAATAAATCAAACTCACATGTGTATATACCACATTGTCTCCCTAGTGTAAGAAACTGAAAGAGCAAATACGATCCAAAATCTACAATAAGTACTGTCTAAGGGTAAGAAACTGCTCAAGGTGGAAAAGTAACTGGGATAGCGAAAGGAGGAAAGAAGGAAGGGAAAAGGAAAAAGACATGAATTTGCATATATATACATAAGATAGCTAAGATGACTATACTATTAATTCTATTAGTTCTTGGAAAAGAACAGTTAATACTCATGATTAGGTCAATTTTACATGTCTATATCTGGTAATCTAAGCATCCCTTTTGAAGGTAACAATATGCAATATTACAACAACTGTTAAATTCCTATCATTTTGTTTTGAAAACCTATACTGTTACTGTTTTGAGTTTGTTGTTGTTGTCTCTTTTGCTTTTTGTTTTTTTTTTCTGTGTCTTTTTTTCTCTTAAATAAATAAAAAAAAAGTTTTGTGAACCATGCTTTTTATAGTGTTTATATCAACCTTTATAAAATAGTAATTTCCTCTCTGTCACTGGAGTTTATTTTAAGTATTGGAAAATACTTCCTCCTGTACATACTTAAATGTATTCTTCCTCTTTTCATTCTCATTCTCCTTCCCATGTTAAAATATTAAAATTATTATCCTAAATTTTTATGCCTGTAGATCTTCGTTGTTGATTTTTGATTTTTGACTGTTGATTTTTCCCTACAATGTGTCATCCCATAATACTAGTCTTTCCAACTCACAGAATATTTTTAATTTGTGAAGCTGCACTAATTTTTTTCAATAAGAAGTAAATCTATCATCAGAGGCCAGATATGTGTATCCTGAAAAATGTAATTTTATACCGTTGAAGTTGTAGGCATTGACTGTTTTGATCAAAATTCTTTGTGAGAGAATTATTACTTGTCAGTATTGAACATAAAATACAAACTGATTTGCTCCTGCCCAAGCGCAATTCATAGGTCAGAGAAGAGTTTATATTGGGTTATTTTTTGTTTCTGAAAACCCTGGCTTTAGTATGTTCACAGAGAAACAGGAAAGTAAGCTATAAACCAAATGAGTCACTTATTTTCAAAATTTATTAGATTGTATGTTGAAATGTTCCCAGAATGTAGAAAAACCATCACTTCCACAGACTGTGTATTTGATAAAACTATGCTTCTGATAGCTTAAATGATTAGACATCTAAGTCATTTTTAAATTTTCTTAGTTTAAGAGAGGTCTGTCTCCTCATTTTATCTTTTAATATATGTATTTTCCTTTCTAATTGCACACAGAAGTGATTCTCCAAAAGATCAAACACTCAGATCTCCTTGATAGCAAGAATGATTGAGGGTTTCAGTCATTGAATTGAGTTTCAAATAGGAAAGAAATTCTGTATGTTTATACTTAGTAAATTTTTCTAAACATACAAACCTTGGAGCAAGGTGAAAGGTGAGGAGTGATGAATGCTAGAATAAAAGACCTCTGTCAAATTCAACTTGAGAGTTTATCTTCATTTTTAAATATAATATTAGTACAAATTGTGCAATTACTTTAGACCAATTATGGTGAATAATAGTGTACACAAATACCATTTATATCACATTCAGAATGATAGAAATTTCCCCATCTTGGGAAGAGGATCACTTTTTTTTTTCCTGAGTTCCTTGACATCTTTATAGGATATTTTTGTACTGTCCTTTCATTTGTACTTGCAAGGACAATGGAATCAGTACATATGAAAATATTTATGGATACACATTTTTTCTGAGTGTTTTCCTTAATTGTATAAAGAAGAAATATGAAATTCTTAAAATATTCATGTATTAAAATAGAGGTCTGATTAATATAGGTATAAATACATCAGAAAAATAGATTCAGCTCTATACGTTCATAAACATAAAAACTCTACAGAATTTTAGGTGTACCAATTCAAACTCCTTGTTCCACAGAGAGGATACGTTTTGCTGAAAACATGAAAATTTTTATCTTGAATGATGAAGTGATTGAGGATGAATTTTGGCAATCTATAGCCTTAAAGCTTGGATTTTTTCTGTAGTGGTAACTCAGTTTTACAAATATAAATTTGGATGTTCATACATTGTTAAATTAAAATTCTAAAATATAAAAACATTCAACTATGAGTTTTGTTGTTTTCAAAATGTAAATTGCTATTGCATGCTTGTCTTGAAAAGAAATAGAAAATCATTGTGGACTTGTGGTTGCATGGCAGAAATTATCAGAGCAGGCTGTGTCGGTCATCCTTGATATTTTAAAGTGAAATTGGCAGTGAGTTGAAGGAATGTGAGAAGCAGGAAATGTTCGCTTGCAACAGCTGTTGTCAGTAATTTGTGTGAGAATGAGGGATCTACCAGGGAATCAGGGAATCATACAAACAAAAATGTCAGTTTAATACAAACTCTCACCATCTACTTGTTAATGATTGGAGATGCACATTTTCCTTAAGGAGCTTAAGAGTCAGGTCAATACGGAATGGGAATCTAGAAGGATTCAATCAGAAACTATAATGCAGATTTTACCAAAAATAAAAACTAGCCTTTTCAGCAGTCAGAATGTTTGCTTCATGTATCAAGGGCGTAAGGACAGCTGAGTGGCTTCCTGGCCAGACAATAGAAAACACAGGTCAGCCAGAATGATTATCTTGCTGCTATACTGTTTGTAACTGGTATAAGAAGAAATAATTTAGGTTGGCTTCCAAATTCAATATAGAAATTTTTCTGAAATTTTTATGGCAAATATTGTCTACTGGATTTTTTTTCTGCCCACTTTTGATGTACTTACAAATTATCTTAACTTTTTTTAAAAAAGTGTGTCAGCCCAGGGATATAGCTCAGTGGCAAAGTGCCTGCCTGGCAAGTGCAAGGTCATGAAAAAAAAAAAAGCTTGTCAGTTAAGTGGAATGTAAGTGAATGGTTCTCAGGCTGTTCCAATCCGATTAAATTTCAAAAATATATTTCTCCTTTTTTCCTTTAATTGCTGTATAAAAATGAGACTTTTTAATTAATCATCTTATTAATTTCCTAAAGTTCTGTACTTTTATATAAAAATTTTTATTGTAAATTTGTGTTTCTATTTCCTCAATTCACTTGAACTCACCTGTTATCTCTTACACTCATATCTCATCAATGTACATTAAATATTATTATAGACAACTAAGTTAAGTAGAAATATTCTAGGCAGTCAGACAAGGCTAGGCCCTTCAGAAAGTCAGTGCGAAAGATGAAAACACATTACAACTGTGGCTGGAGACACATCTGTTGGAGGCCAGGCCTCAAGATAAAGACCAAATGACCAGGCCTACATACCTCCCTGGGGGATAAGATAATCGATATCACCTGGTCCAATAAAATCTAGATAGACGTCAGTCAACACAGTGGGTGACCAGGACTCCTGATCCATCCCTTCCTAAAGATCTTTATTCTTTCCCTGTACACTTGCTATGTAACCTGCTTCCCCATTACATGGATAGGCTATACTTACAATCTTATTAGTTAATCATAGTTTTGACCCAGGTTATACCCACTTCATGATTTTGCTGTGTAAAACTTCTTTGAAAAGTGGGCTGATTGACAACCTACTTTCAGGTCACCTTCTGTCTCTCATGAGCTCTCTCTCCCAATAAAGCTTTCTTAAACTTAACCTCTGTTGTTCCTTAAAATTCATTCTTCAGTTTTAAAAATGACAAACTCAGTATATCTGACATCTTACAGGTTAAGAGTAACATTTATTTCCCCTGTATCATTATCACTAATTTAATCTGACAGAATTATCTCTTAAAAAAAAAAACTTGCCAGTACAATTTCACTGCAAGAGTGGTACCATGACATAAAAATGTGTCCATATAGAGTTATCATTGGTCTTTGTATAGGGTGATGATGTTCAAGGCATTGTTATTAGAGCCACCTGCTTCAAAATACCCTGGAAGATGAAACTTAATTTATTATTTATTGTTTAAATGTAGCTGAAACACAATGTATGTGTATGATACAATATTCAGTCATTAGATATTTTTTGAGCATGTATACCAGGCACTCTTCAAAGTGCTTTAGTATCATCAATTAACAAAACAAAGGTTCCTACCATTGTGCAACTTACATTCTAGTTGGAGAAAATAAATGTAATAGAGGACCACGAGACAACTTATCTGCCCTCTGGGGGACTGGGTGACCCACATGGACCCCTGGAGGAGAACGAGAATGGGCCCTTCCAGGACCCACCCCACCGGGCCCAAGCAGCTCTGGCTCTGACCATGAGACAAGTGATCTGTCCTCTGGGGGACTGGGTGACCCGCGCGGACCCCCGGAGGAGTACGAGAATGGGCCCTTCCAGGACCCTTCCCACTGGGCCTGAGCGGCACTGGCGCACGGGCTTAGAATCAAGGATGAAACCCTCCCCCCACCAAGCAACCTGCTGGTTTGAAGGTCTGGCTAAATTGATAGCAACTAAGGAACATTAAGCAACTAAATGCTAGTATTGTTTCGTAGATTTTGCAGGTTTCTGGTCAGCAACCTGAGCATCTCTTTGGAAGATGACAGTAGGCAGTGTAGCAAATATGGGGGATTCTCTTTTGTCTTGTCTCACTGTTTTGCTTTACTGTGATCATTTTTTTTTGCTTTATTTTATATTCTGTATTTATTGGTTTTATTCTGTTTTGGTTTTGGTTCAATTCTACTATCCCTGTTGGAATGGTCAGCTATTCTGAAGATAACAAGATATACTATAGTAGCTATTGTATTCACATTATCTTTCTTTGAAGTTCTGTGCCAGTTCTACTGCTTTGTTTTAATTGACTTTGTTCTGTTATGTTCTGTTGGATTTTACTATCTTTAAAATAAAAAATAAATACATAAATGTAATAGATAAGTCATTTATATAGTATGATAGACAATGATATATGCCATGGAAAAAAACTTAAAGCAGGGACCAGCAGTACATGATGAAAGATACTACGAACGTTCTTAAACCTAGCATGTTATTTTAATGATGTGTGTTAAGCATTAGGAAAACAGTGAGGAGGATGTGGATATAGCTAAACAGATTACTAGGTCTAAAAGGACTCATCTGGAACTCATTTCTACACTGACTATTATGTGCAGAATACTCTTACTCTGAAGGCATAGGATGATCAAAGATGAATCAGATATTTCCTCTTGTCCTCAAGATCCTGTTACCATGCATGAGGAAAAACAGAAATGTAAGCAAAGCTGAAGAACACACATTCTAAATAACCATATATGTGTTTGGTTGCTGAAAGAGAAGAAACAGTTAATTTGATTAAGAAATCAATAAGGGAAGGCAAGACAGTGCAGCCTGAGTAAGGTTTTGACAGAGATCAGATTGACACAATATGACGAAGATGTTTTCTTAAAGAATAACATGGAAATGGAAAAGATTCAGGTGACTGTGAGGAACTGTTTTTGTATAATCCCATTTGTCTATTCATGCTTTTGTTTCCTGTGCTTCTGGAGTCTTATTCAAAAATTCCTTGCCCATTCCAATGTCATGATCAAGGCAATGTGAATTTTTTTCCTAGTAATTTTATAACTCCATGTCTTAAGTTTAAGTCTTCAATCCATTTTTGTATATGATGAAGTAAGGATCAAATTTCATTCTCCTGTGTGTGGATATTGATTTTCCCAGCACTATTTATGGAAGAGACTGTCTCTTCCCCAATATGTGTTCTTAGCACTTTTATCAGTGATTAGATTTGTGGATTACTTTTAGGTCCTCTATTCTGTTCCATTGTCATATGTGTCTTATTTTTATGCCAGTCTATGCTGTGTTGATTGCTACAGCCTTGAAGTATATTTTGAAGACAAGTTGTATAGTACCTCCTGCTTTGTTCCTTTTGCTTAAGATTACTTTGTTTATTCAAGGTTTCTGTGTTTCTATTACAAATTAGAGTATTTCTTCTGGCCCTATAAAGAATGCCATTGGTGGCTGGGGTTTTAGCTTAGCAGCACAAGTGCCTGCGTGGCATGCACAAGGTCATGAGTTCGATCCCTGGTACCAAAAAAAAAAAAAAAAAGAATGTATTGGTACTTTGAATCTGTACATCATTTTGGATAGTATGGATATTTTAACAGTATTGATCCTTGCAATCCATAAATGTGGGAACTCTTTCCATTTTTTTCTGTGTGTCCTCTTCAATTTATTTCATCAATGTTTTAGTAGTTTTCACTGTATAACTCTTTGTTTAAATTTATTCCTAGGTTTTTTCTTAATTTATTTACCCTGCAGCTATTGTAAATGGGATTGCTTTCTTAATTTCTTCTTTTTCTCAATTTAAGTTATATAGACTAACTTTCAAAGATTTGCTTCCTTAGAGAAACTACATCTGTAATTTGAATGTATTACTCATTTGGCTAAGTTTCCAATAGGCACAAGTAACTAAGAAGGAAATATAAAGGGTGTGTATTGTCAAGCACATTTTCATCAGCTCTTCTCATATTTAAGCACAAAGAACGTTAACAATAGAATATCAAACCTTGTGTATATTGATAGTGATGACCTGACTGGATTTTCAGCCTGTATCTCAAATTATTTTTTGTATTTGGTTTAAGATAGAAAAATAGGATAATTTAATGTTAGAACTAAGTGAAAATCAAATGAAAACAAATCTGAGACCTAGGGTTAATAGCACCATAAAATGTGCCAATCATTGTATTTTACAAAATGACACTCTAAATTATTTGTAAATCGAATCTGAGTTATAGTCACATGCTGCATAACAACATTTCAATTAATTCTAAATCTTTTTGGCTAAGATTCAACTAACAGTGGACAACATATATCACAGTGACCCCATGAGATTATATTCCCTACTCAATAGCCATCTCAGTGTACGTTTGTGTACGTATACTCCATGGTGTTTACATAATGACAAAATCACCTGATGACATTTTTCTTGTAACATATCCTTGTCATTAAGCAACTGATGCTGTATATATATTTCATTTTATTCTCCTTGTTTGATTGATTTTTATTTTGTTTTGTGTTTTGTGTATGTGTTTGTTTGGGTGCATGCGTGCATGTACAAGTGTGCACTGCACTCTGGGGATTATCTCAGGGCCTCATACCTGCTAGGCAAGCACTCTAATCACTGAGCTACACTCCCAGTGCCCACATTCATTCTTGATATTAGTTTATTCCACCTTTCTGACCAAATATAAAGCCAGTATCATTTTCCAGGTCACAAAAACATTGATAAGAAAATTCCTCTACCTTGATAGACTAAATACTAAAGTAAATAAGCTAACTTGTTCTTGAAACTATGTTTGCCAGAGCTACCTACGAAATAGCTCTTTGTTCCCTTTAAACAAATTAATAAGCATTTTAAGCTCCTCTTTTATGCAAGACATCATGTGATTACTGAAAGTAGAATTATGTGCATATACGGTCTCTGCCTGTTTGGGGCTCAGACTATTATAACCTAAGCTTATATTCAGCTGCAGAAAGATCAGTAGATACATCATTGTGGTGTTGGTACAATAATGTGTAGCAAATTCGTCTAAAATTTTGGCAGCTTAAAGCAATCAATCATTTGTTTTCACCTGTGCTTCTCAGGTTGTCTAATGGTGGTTTGGTTAGGCTTTGCTCCGAGCTGAAGATTGGCTCCAGATTTGCCTCGTTTCTGTCATCCTCCTTGGACCAACTGGCATACTTTCTTACAGTGTTAACAGATACAAAAAAGAGAAGCCTAATTATATAAGCACATTTTGAACTCTTCCTTGTATCATGTCTATGAATATTCCATTGATCAAAGCAAGTCAAATGTGCCGGGGATTTAGCTCAGTGACCTAAGCCCCTGCCTGGCAGGTGCAAGGTTGTGAGTTCAATCCCCAGTACCATTTAAAAAAAAAAAAAAAGCAACTTAAATGTGCAACCCCAGTGTCAGTAGTAGCAAAGTTTGTTGCAGACCTAGCAGGAAGAACTGCAGAGACAGATGACAAAGACCATGACTCTAGTGAGAGGTGAAGAATTCATGCCAATATTTTAGTGTGCCACGGGCACATCTTGGAGAGCAGCAGATGGAGATATTCACTAGTTCCCTACTAGTGTTGAACCATTATGACCACGTAAAGTGTCTTAGTCATCAGAGGTAGTTTCACCTTTCCTTTGCAAGGAAAGACTGAGCTATTACTGTGTCTCGCATACTGAGGACATAGATTGAGTCCTTATTGTAACATTACAGTTGTTTAGTTGGATGATTTTGGGAGACATTGTAAAGCTAAGAGATTTCCCAGCTTTTTTGTGATGAAGAACCAGCTACTTTTATAGTATGTAAGTTGAGGGTGAGCAGCTAATACCTTTTGTGGTTTGTTGACATTGGAGAGGCACAGAGAAAGAGCAAAGAAGTCATTATCCTGCCCTGCTGTTCGTACCACCCCCAAATACGTTTAGCATACCTCAACTGTCATAATACCAGAAGTTAATACTTTAGGAAGAGTGTGTTACACCATTTTGTGAATTTTGTGCAGCCCTGTGCCTTGACAGCAGAGAAAGGTTTTTGGTGGAGATTTCTGTTTAGAGTCAGTTATCAATCTTAACCCATTAACCTGTTTCAGTGGACCTGCTGGAAGAATCGCTGGGATTATGACACCTTAAGAAGAGCTGTGGAATACATATAGACTTGAATCCTTTAAGAAAATTAGACTATTGTAATACAAAGGATACATATGATAACTTTTATAACTAATTCATAAAATTCAGGGAATATTTATGTTCAGAATATCCAGAAAGGGGATGGAGATTATACTGTCCTAATATGTAAAAGGCTAAAAATTACCTGACTATTTTTGGTAAGGAAATTGGGATCATCCAAGCATCTTTCAAAGCAAAAGCCCATGAATTTCTCTTAAAAGAATAGAATTTCAAAAAATGCATGCTTTCTTCCTTGTTTTCATTGCTATAGTTTCTGATTTCTTTGTTCTCATTTAAAATAAAAGACATTATTTAAGAAAATTGTGTTGCACACTTACTGGTATATCATGAGTATTTAATAAGTAAATATTCACTCCCTGATTTTTGATTTTTTGAGACAGTGGCTCACTATATAGTTCAGGTTGGCCTTGAACTCACTATGTAGCCCAGGCTGACCTCAAACTTCATGGCTGTCTTTTTGCCTCTGCCTCCCAAGTGCTGGGATTACAGGCGTGTGCCACCATGCCCAGCTCCCTGATTTTTTTACCTTATTAATAGACTTTTTAAAAGTTGTCAGTCTTCTTTTTGGTATGAACAGAGGGAACATTTTCATCAAGAGAAAAGAGCAGGAAGTAGAGAAATAGAGTAAACCATATTACTCATAACAGAGCTTTGCAAAGATGGAATGTGATGTCGCAAATCATATGTTCCTGTGTTTGGACATGTTCACGCATAAAATATCCAACCACCTTGAAAGAGAACAGAGTTGAACTTTAGATAGGCATTGGATACAACAACCTTTAAAAACAGTCTGTTCCTGTAATGCTAACAGGAATATTCTCTCGAAAGTTACATGCTGCATACTTTTGTAAAACGTTTTCTGTGTCATCTCCTTTCTTACAGACCAGTGATGGTGAACCTTTTAGAGCTTTTATTGATACAAACACCCACTGTGGCACATGTGCCATAGGTTTGCCACTACTGCTATAAACTGCTTAAAAACCATAGTAAAGGTATTGCTATGATACAGTAACTTCACATACTTACGCTGAGAGAATTTTAGGTTGTTTCCTCTTGCTCCTTTATTTTTATAAAAGAGCTTGTTTATTAACTAGCTATTAGATAAGGTGGTATATATTATTGGTGGATTCAAAGAGAATCACCACGTCATCTTCTATAAATCTCAAACACATAATTTCTCACATACAGAAGTACTCTCCAGGAATTTAGTGGCAAAATATTTAAGACCCAACAGCCTTAGAAAGATAATCTCTCTCTTACCTATTTAAACTGTTGCTAATGATGAGTTGGCAATTAATATATTCAAGTACTAAAACAGATAGTTTGGTATTTTTTTAATTTGAAACATTCATATAAAATAAATTTTTCATTTCACTGTTAATTTTCAGGAGAAACCCATTTACTGTTTTTTTCAGGTAACAGAAATTTCATGTTTGTTACTTTTGTTGCAGCTTTTATGATTCAGACATTCTGAAGCAAATGGCATTTTTAAAGGTGTTGGTCTGGCAATTTTTTGTTTTGTTTTTCCTTGTAAATCTGAAATAATTTTTACCATTGACTCCTTCTTTATGAAGTGAGATTTTTATGTTCGTTTAGCTTACTTGTTTCTGTTTGAAATAGGAAATATTATATACTTCTGTTTAATGTAATGGAATCTTAAAAAGCAGAGATTTAAGATATCCTATCTTAAAATGGCAAATGAAATGTTAATGGTTTTTTAATTTAGTTTTTTTTAAAGGCATAATAGTAAGTGTATTGTGCATTGTACATATATATTTTTTATTGAAATAAGCCCTAATTTTATATTTAGATGAAACAGACTAGGTGAAAGAAGCTTTTTGGACTCATTCTAACTAAATTTTTCTGTCTTGTCAGCCACCAGCTCTGCCCACTTAGAAGACCTTGCTTACCTGGATGAGCAGAGGCATACACCTTTGAGAACTTCTCTTCGAATGCCAAGACAGAGCATGGGTGGTGCACGCACGCAGCAGGATTTAAGAGGTTAGAAGCACACAAGGGCTTTGGGATGCAAGGGAACAAATGGAAGTGGGCAACAGTCAAAAAGTTCCTCTTTATCCTTCTATTTTAAAACTTTTTTTAACCCTGCTTTAAAATGTGAGATTACCTATTTTAGAATGAAAGTAATTCCACAAATAGATTTTGCTCATTATAGAAACACATTGTTGTCATCAATATTTACAAGCATGGATTCCTCGAAATTCTGAAAGAAAACAAATGTAAAGGGTAGGTGGTGGTAGAGGAAATAACTTTTTAAGATACCAGATTTCAGAACTGACTGATCAATTTCATTTTTAGTCATATTGCTGGTGAATTTTATGCAAATAGTCATGTATTTTACTAGAAAATTTCATTTTCATTTTAGTGGTCTTTCCAGGAGCATGTAGCATTTTTATTTTAAGAGTTTCATACAATACGGCTAATCCTGTCCTGGCAACATTTGAACAACTTGTCCCTTTTTTTCAGTTAGGCATCTGTTTCTTTAACTTCTTTGTGGTGTACTGCATGTTTCTATAAAAAGGAACCTGATCTTTTCAAAAACTGTCATTTTGTTATTATAGTGGTCTTGTTAGGGGATCTGTTTTTGGTGTTTATGCCTCTTGTTTGCTCAAAATAAACCAAACTATCTTGGATAGCATCTAACATCTAGCCATTTGTATTTCTACTACATCAAGTAAATTTGCTTTTTTGTCCTGGAGTCTTTTCATCTTGTCTTTTGCTCCCCTTTCTCTCCCTCGTCCTGTGCCCTCCCTAGACAGTATAATACCACATGCTCAACTCCCACAGGAGGAATTTATACATGCCTGCTGTCCATTCTGAAAGCCATCATACTGACAGTTTTTGGTGTTGGCTAAGCAAATAGTAGCATAAAATAATTGATAGTATTGGTATAATTGCCAAATTTCAATCAATCATTGTAGATAGCCTCAGTCATAGTCTTGTTTTGTCCATCTTGCTTGTGGTTTCTTCAGTTTTCCATAAACCAGTTGCTTCTTATATGCAACTGTGTATTTCTAGTATAGAAAATGGAATTATATCAAGTACTACCTTACATTTGATAACATCAAAAGCCTGAAGAAATCTAATCAAAAGATAAAATAATTTATTTGTGCTAAATCCATGGTGCTCAGCGATAATAAGAAAATTGGACACTACTACTGACTTCCACAGACCTTCACATTTATTTGAAAATGTGCCACATTGGTATCACCTTGCATTTTATTACTGAAAAACAAACTGACTTTTATCATTTTTTGCTTTGCTAATTTTTGAATAATGAGTATTACACTATGTTGGAAAAAAATTGACAAATTTCAGTTGTATTATTTTTGAGAATCCTTCACTTGATTTCTGCCTTTACTTGATAGCCCGTAGCTGCTTTTAGTATCTAAAGATATCATAAGATTTTGTCAGATACATTGTCGTGAGCTTGATGTTTACACACAGACATGTATTTAGAACACTTTCCATTGTATTGAGCTTCCCCTTGAATACTCTAAACAACAAAAATGCATCCAGGAATTTTCCCAAAGCATACCTACTTCTTTAAGAAACTCTCTGCCTGAATAATGCATTTACAATGATACTAATTTCATAGCCCTTGCAAGAAGTATCTCAGCTTAGTGTTTACCTTAAAATTTAAGCTGAAGTTTGTCCAGTGGTGAAGGTGCTATAACTTTAGTGTATCAGTTCCTTGAAATTGTCTCTATTTTTCAAGTTCTTTCCTCTTAGCTGTCTAAATAATTAGAGCATACCATCCAGGAAGTTGCATTTATCCACAAGAGAGAGGGTGTTTACTTAGCAATACTTTGACCTTCTGAAATTAGTGTGCTCTAATTCAGAACTTAGAGACCTTAGAGAATAACTATCTCTCAAATACAACTTGTTATCTTGATTACTGCTTACAAGTGAAATGTATGGCTTATGATATGACTTAAGGCACATTAAAGAGAAAAGAAAGCAAATTTGGACAGAAATTTTCCATAGGTTTCTATATACTTGGCAAGCCTTTATAACTTTATTTATATCCAAAACATTGTACCTTATTTTAAGAAAATAATCACATTATTTTTGTGACATCATCCTTTCTAATTTCATGTAAAAAAACATATAAATTACAGGCATACTTCAGCTTTTTATCCTGATTATGGTTGAAATACTGTTGCCTTATTCTCTCCACAAGTAATAAAGTTATTGAAAACTTTTTAGTTTGCATGAAATATATATTTTCATATTAGAATAGAAGTATATCTTTCTACATTTTAAGGTATCATTCAAAGATGTATCAAATAGTTTTTTTTCTTTTTTTCTGTGTGTGTGTATTATTAGGGATTAAACCCAAGGTCTTCACACTAAGTTACATCCCCACCCCTTTCTTCAATTTTTTATTTTGAGACAGAGTCTCAGTACATTGCTAAGTTGCTCAGGTAGTACTCCTGGGAGTTCTTCTGCTTCTGCCTTCCATAGTGCTGGGATTATAAGTATATGCCACCATACCCCACTCGAAATAGTTTTTTATTAAAATCTTAATATTCAATAATTCTAAGTCTTTCGACATGATTGACAGTGGCCACATATATATAGCCTATCCAGGGGTACTAAGTTTATTGACTAACTGATTCCAAGTACAGTCTGAAATAATGTCTGCTGAATATATCTCTAAAGAACATTTGAGATGACACTCATTTCTTGGGGGCTTTATATAAATTGTCTTGCACTATTCTGTTTAGAGCAGTGTTTCTCCAACTTTTTAATCCTAGGATCCCTTTGTACTCTTAAAATGTCTTTGAAGATCCTGAAAAGCTTTTATTTATGTGAGTTAAGCAGGCATTTACCATATTAGAAATTAAAACTAATACATCAAGTATTAGTTTTTGTTAAATATAACAGATTTTAAAATAATAAAGAGATTGTTAAAATCTTTTTTAATAAACAACAGTGGACTCATTTATTACATTTAACATTGTGTAAGTGATGAAAAAATTCACTGTATATTTGGGAGAGAATAACAGTAGAAGAACAAAAATAACCTTTTAGTATTGTAAAAGTAGTTTAGACTTTGAGGACTCCCAGAAAATGTCTTCACAACCCACAGGAGTCTATATACCACACTTCAAAAACCACTAATTTAGAGGAAATTTAATTGAAAATTAGATTTATGCCTTCAGTATCATACAGTCTGTTTGCAGGAATGCAAAAGAATATATTTTGAGAGCCTATTACAAGTTGTTTATGAATATGGTTTCAGAGTATAGGCAAATTCATTCAACAAGTACTTCATTAGTAACTTTGGTAGTAGTCTTTTGACTGCTGGGCAGAACTTGGGTTAATGTCTAAGCTAGAATTTGGATCTTCAAGTGGAGTAGTAACATTAACATTTGCTTCATTAGTAAAAAAAAAGTCTTTTTTTTTAACTTTTCAAGACAGCTGTTTTGAACAGCTGTTCTACCAAAACTGATGTTTCCAGAAAGCCATCTCAGTGACAGGGAAAAGGTCACCTAAGTACACTCTCCAGAATCCCCTTGCAGTAAGTTACAGATTCCTGGCTGTCAACCATCCAAGAGCTTAAGCTCTAACACTAAGGTAGTCATGGTAGGTTGTATATTAGTACAGGGTGTATAGATAACTAACATACCCTAAGAGCCTTTTCTAGTCCCAAAGCCTATCTTTGATGAATATTAAATTGAATTAATTTAATATTAAAGTTTTTAACTCAAAGTTTTAAAATTAGTTGGGGCATCTGTTTTCAATTTAATCACCATTTTGTTAAAAGTGGAGTTGTGCTAGAAGTTATCTACCGGAAACTGCTATTGAAATCTCTCATTCCATAGAAAAAACAGAAACCATTTGCTACATATTGAAAAGAATGATGAGGTAATCGGTTTTCTCAGATAAATACAGATAATCTAGTGACTGAATATAAAAAGAGAAGGGGTGAAAAATTTAAATGCACAAAGCAAATGTTATCGTAGTAACTTCAAATGGTGGCTACCTATGATAAATTAACAACTTATTAATAATAAGACCCTAACCTACCTGGTGTTGAATTATAACCATACTGTTCTGTTTAAAATTACACTTACTAATTAAAATTTCATTTCTCAATATGAGTTGGATTCCTTAGCACTTTCGCTAAATCCCATTACATAAAGGCTATTCAGAGCCTTTGTGTTTGTTAATTACTGCTTTAATAGACACAAGGATGGAGGGCATATGTGCAGATGATAGTCTGATTCATTGGCAGAATTTATGTGAAATTGGCTCTGCCACAGTTAACTTGGCTTTGTCAAAACAATGAGTTTAATTTTTATCAAATAAAATCAGTGCTTCACACCATTTCTAAGTCCCTTACTTTCCTGAAACAATGAATCCTTTACGAAGCTGACTAAGATGCATGTCATGAAGCTAAATGCTCTTGTATTAGCCCACTGACTCACACATCCCTGAGGTTGGTTAGTCATCTTGATTATTGCCTGACTGACTTTCACATTTACAGGGGAGTATTTCTATTAGACCTTTTTTATTTCATTATTCATTGTTTCATTTTGCAAGTAAGATTAAATTTTTTTCTTCTTTGGTAAATTCAAAATCCAGAAATAAGGCTGCAAGCATGAAACATTCTTTATATAATTTAGATGGGCAGATTATAAGTTTTAGTTATATGAAGTTGATCTCTACAACCCCAGCCAGTTCTTCTGCAAAGTATCTGAAAAGTTGAAAATGTGGTATTTTAAATGAATGCCTTTGAATGTCTCCTAGAAACTAATTTCTGATTTTTTGGTTTTTGTTTTTGGTGTTTATTTATTTATTTATTTTTTTGAGTAGCCTGAATGTGATTTTGTTAAACAGATCACTACTTGTTAGCATATACATCTCCAAATACCCATGGATCTGGTTTTATGTAAACCAGGTTTATTTGGTAGACTACATTTTAGAATTTGAAAACCCAAGTGGTAGTTAATATACAAAAGTTCCCCCACAATACCTACAAGAGAGAAGTAACCTTTCAGAAAGAGAAGAATCTATAAACCACGTGAGTTTCCAATAGGTACCTGTTGGCCTCTTGTATTAAATAATGCACTATTTAAAGAAAGGCTGTAGCTGGGCGTGGTGGCACATGCCTTTAATCCCAGCACTCGGGAGGCTGAGGTAGGAGGAGCATTGTGAGTTTGAGGTCTGCTTGGGCTACAACGCCAGCCAGCGCAAGGCGCAAGGTTGTGAGTTTAATCCCCGGTGCTACAAAGAAAGAAGGGAAGGAAGGCAGGCAGGCAGGCAGGCAGGCTGGCTGGCTGTGATATAATATGAGGGAAATTCTAATTATGGCATCTGACTCTGCAAAATAAAATCATTAGAAGTCTTTTTAAATGTAAGGAAAACCACATTAAGCCATTTTTATAGTTTTGTTTTATTTTTTGCTTCTCGTATCTCTTGTAAATTAAAAATGATAAACATATGGAGAATAAAACTATTTGATTAGGGGACAAGAAAACCTATCTGTGTTTGATTCCCATTTGTGGGATGGAGCAATAAAAATGGCTTTCTAATTCTCAAGCTCTGCTATCTTGATTTTCATCCTTTGTTTTTTTAAGACAGGATCTCACTGTGTAGTCTATGCAGGGCCCATACTCAATGAATAGCCCAGGCTGGCCTTGAACTCACAATCGTTCTGCCTCAGTCTCCTGGGTGCTGGGATTACAGGCACAAATCATCACACCTGGCTCTCTTCCTTTTTTAAATTTTTGTTTAAATTTTACTTGATACATGCATTGTAAATACTCATATTTTAGTGCATGTATATAGGGTATTATGATCCGAGTAAACTGGTATGTCTGTCACCTAAGGCATTTATCCGATCTTCGTATTGGCAACAATCAAAATAATTTTATCTCAACTGTTTTGAAATATTCAGTTAAGTACTGTCAACCATATTTATCTTATTGTGATAGAGAACATTACAAGATATTTCTGCTACTTAACTGCATCTCTATACCCATTACCTTTAGCAGTGTCTGGTAACTACTGCTGTTTTTCTACTCTGTATTTCTATAAGATCAGCTTTTTAGCTTCCACATATAAGTAAGAACATGCAATATTTGTCTTTCTGTATCTGCACTTAACATAATCTCTGTTTCCATCCATATTATTGCATGCAGGTGACAGAATTTTTTATTAAGACCAAATAATATTTCAGTTGTGTGTATATATATCACATTTTTTTATCCATCTCTTGATGGACAGTTAGGATTGATTCCATATCTTGGCTCTTGTGACTAAAGAGGCAGTAAGTGGCCAAGTGCAAATTTTGGATGTATTAATTTCAGACGTATTAATTTCATTTCTTTTGGATGTGTGTTCAGTAGTGGGGTTGCTAGACCATTTTACAGTTCTATTTTTAATTTTTTGAGTAACCTCCATACCATTTTCTATAATGGCTGTACTAGTTTACATTCCTACCAATAGTATATCATAGTTCTTTCTTCACATCCTTGCCAGCATTTTGTTTTGTCTTTTGATAATAGCCTTTTTAGCTAGGATGAGATGGTATGTCATTGTGGTTTTGAGCATTTTTTTATATAGTTATTGGCCATTTAGTGTTTAGATCTGAATTAGATTTAAAGAGGCAGCTTCCCAGTTAATCTTCTTATTGTTATTTTCTCCCACAGTGACTGAATCTGTTAGTAACAGTAATTTTTTTAGATAACACTTTGTAAAATGTTTTAATCCAATAAAGTGACCTAGGTGTTTATGTAAAGTATTTCTATGTAATAAAATTGTAGAACTGGAACATTTAATTTATAAAGCTATAACTATTTCATTAATCAGCGTTCACTTAGAAATGTTACTGGTAAGTTCCAAGTAATTAAAATTGCAAGTTTTCAGCTGGGCATATTGGCACATAATTTCAGCACTTGGGAGGCTGAGGCAGGAGGATCATCACAAGTTCATGGCCAACCTGGGATACACAGTGAGTTCAAGGTCAGCCTGGACTACATAGCAAGATTTTGTCTCAAAAAAACCAAAATAATAATAATAATAATAATAATAATAATAAAATAGCTAGTTTTCATATATCCAAAAGTAAGTATTGTGTCTTACCTTCAAGACTAATAATCTAATAACTCAAAACTATGTTGACACAATTATATAATTGTTTTACCAGTGTTTATACCTTAAAACTTTACTTTTTTTTGTATTTTTTCTGTATTTTGAGGTATTAAATGTTAGGAACTGTGTAAATAGTAGCAGCCTCCCAACAAGAGTTGAAAACCCAATTCCTCCAAACTGTGGTAGTGAAATTAGTTTCCTTTACTAATCTCTAAAAGTCTTTTTTCTCTTCCTGAAAATTCTACTCAAGACCAACTCCAGTTTTTTCTCAACAAATATTTTCCTATAAGACCAGTTAAAAAGCTGAAATTCATTATGCAAGTTACTCAAAGTATGATTTTTTTCCCAGAGTAAAATAAGCCTCCTCCCTTTGTTATTCCCAAATTAATAGAATACACTAAGACCTTTATACATTTTTAGTGGTAATGTAAATTAGTACAGCCATTATGGAAATCAGTATGGAGGTGCCTCAAAACACTAAAAATAAAGCCACCACTTAATCCAGCTATTTTACTCATTGATATATACCCAAAGGAATTAAGGTCAGCATATTTTAAAGATACCCACATACCCATGTTTATTGCAGTACAATTCATGATAGCTAAGCTATGTAGACAGTCTTGGTATCCATACACTAAAGAGTGGGTAACGAAAATGTGATATACATACATACATATTTATTGGTTTATACACGCACAGACAGTAGGATATTACTCAACTGTAAAGAGCAAAATCATGTCAATTGCAGAAAAATGAATGGAATTGGAGATCCTCATGGTAAGTGAGATAAGACTTGGACAATTACCACATCATATGTCATATTTAGAAAAAAAGATAACAAAAATAGAAGGGAGAAAGAGAAAGGAATTGGGAACAGAAGGGCAAGCAGGATGTAAGAATGGAGTCAAACATACTCCAAGTATGTCATAAATATACACGAATATGCTGAAGTGAAACCCATTTTTACATATAGGTAATAATGAGCAAATTTTAAAAACCACTGAGATAAAGATTGAGTATGAGATACTTTTAAACAGGTATAAAAATGATTGCTTCCATTTATTGGAGTTCTTTTTTTGTAAGCATAATGCTTAGAGCTTTAAATGTGTTCTTATGTAATCCTCACCACTCCTTGATATAAATAATGGTAGTGAGGAAATTGAGACTTAAAGATACTAAATGCCTTGTTTTTGGTTACATATCTAGTAAATTACAGTGCCAGAATTCAATTCATATCTGATAGGCTTCAGAGACTCTTTTTGTTTTTTGATTTTTTTTGTTTGTTTGTTTCGAGTTTTCATTTGTTTGGAGCAAGGTTGGGGGTCCTTTTTTCTTTTCATTGGGGGGCAATACTGAGGGTTGATCCTAGGGCCTTTGCACTGAATTACATGTGCATTTCCTTTTTAAAAAATTTTTAAACCAGGCATGATGGTGCACACCTGTAATTCCTCCACTTGGGAGACTGAGGCCAAAGGATCGCTGTGAGTTTGAGGCCAGCCTTGGCTACAAAGTGAGTTCAAGGCTAGCCTGAACCGCAGAGTGAGACCATGTATCAAAAAGACAAAAGAAAGAAAGAAATTGTGATTATTTTTTAGATATTGAGACACGTTTCTCTGTTACCCAGGCTGGGCTCTAATTTGCAATCCTCTTGCCTCAGCCTCGCAGAGTGTTGGAATTACAGGCGTGCATCATCACACCTGGCAGAGACTGTACTGTTAAACACTTCCTTGTCTGTGTCTTGCATAATAAAAATACAAATTAATATGTAGTATAATTATAGCAGTATATTGGCTCATTGTAGATATTTAAACCTCTGAATGTTAAGGTTGGGGAATAGTGTTGCATATAAAAAATAATTGCCCTTTCAGCAGGAACTATGGTCAGAGAAGGTACCACTATGTGATCCATTAACCCAAATGAGCACCTACCTGTTTCTTATCTCTACTTGTATTAATAGGACCTTTATTATCCTCTATCTCAGGCATTACATCTTTGAGTCACATTGTAATTATTAACTTCTTTGAGATATGATTGCAAATATTTTCTCCCATTTTATAGTTTGCTTTGTGCTAGATGATTTTTGTCTTAACTGTAGGCTAATGTAAGTATTCTGAGCAAGTTTGAGGTAGGTTAGGCTAAACTGTGATGCATGGTAAATTCTGTGTATTAAATGCATTTCAACTAATGTAACTTCCAATTTACCAAGAGTTTACCCATCCATAAACCCTGCTTAAGTCAAGGATCATCTATATATGATGGAATATAACTCAGTCTTAAAAAGAAGCCCTATCATATGCTGTAATATGGTTGAAACTTTAGACATTTATACTAAATGAAAAATGCCCATTACAAAAAGATAATTACTGCGTGATTCTACTTATACGTGGCTTCTCATAATCATTAAAATATTAATTAGAGTGGTGATTGGCAGGAGCAAATATTTGTTAAAAGAGTAGGCCTCATGTTACATGTTTTTACCATAATTTTTAATTTAAAAAGTAAGAAATGATGTCTCAAATCAAGGTACAACAGGAAAAGAAAAAGACTTGTTGACAGTTTATATTTTAATTAGCTTATGGGCTTTTGTAATGACAAGTAATAGGAGTATACAACAGAGGACACTGAAATGTGAAGGTAATGGGAAGTCCATGTTGCTGTCAAGATTCCTTAAAGTGACTGAGAAATGTGTGAGGTAAAAAGAGTTAAATAGTGTTAGTTGGTTATGATGAATGGAAGGATAAGAAGGTTAGAATTAAACCACCCTGTATGTCTTTTCAGACATAATTACTAGCATTTGAGCATTTACTATGTATGAAACTCTGTGGCAATACCTTTACCTTATCTCAGTCCCTACCACAACCCAATAAGATATATGTACCCTCTTTAAGAGAAGAGGAAATTGAGAGAGAAGTTAAGTAATTTTCACAGTGTCATACAATTGATATGCCTAACCACATAACCCACCATGATACAATACCTGTAATTATGTGACCCTAGTACCTATAAAGTAAAAAAGAGAATTATGAAAAAGAATTCACAAAGAATTCTTCTCAAAGGGTTGTAAGGTAGATTAATGCATAGAGTATAATTGATATAGTATAAAGAAGAAAACTGAACGTCCTTTTAAGTCTACGTAGACATTTATCAGTTTTGATTTTATTAAATCTTTTATTTTTATTGATTTTTCGTATTTTTTTTCCTATTTGCTATTTGTTTCTCTGACTTTTATGTCTCCTTTACTGCTTGCTTTGAGATTTCCTTCACTTTCTGATTTAAGGTAAAGATGCAAGTCATTGATTTGAGACCTTTCATTTTCTAATGTAGGTGTCTTAGTACTACATATAAATTTCCCTGTAAGTCATAGGTGTGCAACCTTTTGTCTTGCCTGGGCTGCATTGAGTGAAGAATTTTCTTGGGCCACATAAAGTACATAATATAAAGATATAAATAACATTCCTTCACTTTTTCTATTTTATTAAATCATTTTATGAAATAAGCCCAAGTTTAATAATTAAATTTAAAAATAAAACTTGTGTGTCTGCTTAATAACCATAAACATCTATCTCTGCAGGCACACGTGTGTAGGTAGCATGAAGTACTATTCTTGGTACATGCCTAGTCTCGAGCACATGCAATGTCTGATACATGTGGGTTTCAATTCAACTGACTGGCAGGTGCTAGAGGCAGAGTTTAGTACTACACTGCTCTCTTTCTACAGAGCATTCCACTGTCACTATTACCACTAATAATAATAACAGTGCTATTTACCCTCAAGAACCAAATAATTGATTCATAAAACTTATTAAAAATTGCTTAATAATGTTCAAACCTTATGATCTTGTGGGGCCACATTACTACTTGTCCAGAAATTCATGTAGTCCAAGGACCATAGTTGGACACACCTGCTCTAATTACTGTTTTCTGTGCCTGTCACAGATTTTGGTAAGTATGTTTTCATATTTATCATGTTTAAAATACTTTCTAATTTGCCTTTTTATGACTTCTTTGACCTGAATATCTTGGGAATTTTTTTGTCTTTTTAATGTGTCTTGCTTTTCATCCACTCTGATAATCTCTTTGAGGTATTTGATGTTCAAAGTGATTATTGATATGTTTGAAGGAATAGCTACATTTGTCACCAATTTTTTCCTGTGTTCTTTTTCCCCATTTTTGTCTTCCACTTTTTAAATTGACCATTATATAAGATTATTTTGTTTTCTCCCATAGCATGTCAGTTATATATTTTTCCTTTTATATAGCTTTAATAGTTGGCCTACATTTTATGATATACATTTATAACTAATCCAATCCATTTCCAAATAACTCTATGCCACTTTACAAGTAGTACAAGTACCTTCTAATAATAAAATATTCCTAATGCTTCCTCCCATTCCTTGTCTCATTACTACCATTCATTTGACTTATATAGGCACACACACATGTAAAATATACAAGATGCACACACAAAAAAATGTATGTACAGGAATATATATAATGTAATACATTTTGCTATAATCTTCTTTTATTCCTTTAATGCTTTCTTTCTGACCTAGGTTATTTTCCTTCTCTAAAGAACCTTTTTATTACCATTCCTTCCAACAGAGTTCTACTGGTAAAAACAAAGACAAAAACTCAGTCTGTTTCTTATTGTATGCAATACATAATAGTTGCATTCATTTGGGAAAATTAGTACATATGTATCATACCTTGGTCATTTTTTATCTCATTTATTCCCCCCTCCCTCATACTCTTCACCCTCTCCTTCCCCTCATCCATATAGTTGTTTCCAAAAAGTCTACCCCACTGTTACCTACTGTATCTCCTCCATTTACTCTAATTATATTTTGGGTTTCTCATACAAGAGAAACTATGTGATACTTAATTTTCTATGTCTGAAATATTTCACTTAAATTTATGGTTTTAGTATTCATCCTTTTTCCTACAAATGACATGATTTCATTATTTTTGACTGAATACTACATTGCATGTATCCATTCATCTGTTGATGACCAGCTAGGCTGTTTCTAGAATAATTATGAATTGCTGTGTTATAAACATGAGTATACATGTATTGATATATTATGATGCTTTGACTCCTTTGAAAATATACCCAGGATAAGTATTCTGTTTTAAATGCAGTTTCTATTTTTAGCTTTTTTGAGGCATCTCCATACTGATTTCAGGTGATTTTTTTGTTAGTGAGTTCATTCTTGGTATACAGGAATGCTATTGATATTGGCTTATTGATTTTGTATCCTGCCACTTTGCTGAATTTATCAGTTCTAAGATTCTTTTGGTGACAGTATCTGGGTTTTCTGTGTAAAAGATCATATCCTCTACAAATAATGATAGTTTGGCTTCTTTCTTTTCTATTTGTATCCCTTTTATTTCTTTCTCTTTCCTAATTCCTCTGGCTAGTTTCAAGTGCTATATTCAACAGGAGTGGCGATAAGCAACACCCTTGTCTCATTCCTGAATTATTTCAGTTTTTCCCAATTTAGTGTGATGTTAGATGTGGGTTTGTCGTATGTGGCTTTTGTCAATATGATACAGGGTTCCTCTTTAAATGTTTTTATCAGTGTTTTGTCTTGAGTGGATGTTGCATTTTGTCAAGGCCTTTTCTGCATCTTTCAAAATGATTGTTATTTTCAGCCTTAATTTTATTTATGTAGGTGTTACATTTATTTTTATTTTTTTATTTTTTTATTTTTTTTTTGCGGCACCGGGGATTGAACTCACAACCTCGCGCCTGCCAAGGCAGGCACTTAAGGCACTGAACCAAACTCCTGGCCCTGGTTTTTTGAGGCAGGGTTGCACTATGTAGCTCAGGCCGGCCTTGTGCTCGCGTTGTAGCCCAAGCTGGCCTCGAACTCACAACGCTCCGCCTACCTCAGCCTCCCGAGTGCTGGGATTAAAGGCGTGCGCCACCACGCCCGGCGGTGTTACATTTATTGATTTTTATGTATATTTTATCATCTTTGCATACCTGAGATGAATTTGACTTGATTGCACTGTATAATCTTTTCAGTGATTTATTGAATTCTCTTTGCATTTATCTTGTTGAGGGCTTTTGCATTTATGTTCATCAAGAATATTGGCCTGTACCTACCTTTCTTCCTTTCTCTTCCTTTCTTCCTTCCTTCTTTCCTTCCTTGCTTCCTTCCTTCTTTTCTTTCTTTGAGTCCTATTCTGGTTTTGTTATCAAGATAATGTTGACTTTGTGGAATGAGTTTGGAAACATTCCTTCTCTTCAAGTTACGTGGAAAAGCTTGAGGAGTGTTAACATTAATTCTTCTCCAAAGTTCAGTAAAATTTGGCTCCCTGGGACCAGAAGGCGTTGGCCCCCACCCAGTTAAGGCAGAGGCTCCACCTTCTTGCCCCAGGAGGCCGCCCTCCCTTGCTGCGCACAGGATCCAGCTCTACCGGGTCCCGCGATTCAGCGCGACCCAAGAATCAGCGCAACCCTCAGGGGAAAGCCCAACCAGCCTGCAGGACACTGAGGTACACAGCCCAGCCCAGATCAGCCCAAGACCCCAGAGCTGCTCCTCAGGGACTGACCAACATAGCTGCAGGGCCTTGGAGAGCTTGGACTCCCCCTACCAGAGTGAAGAGTGTGCGTGAGCTCCATACTTCACTGGAGCAGCTTGTGTGTGCGGCATCCCAGAGCTCGCGGAGCCCGCCCAGCCGGGAGCAAGGCCCCAGCACTGTAGGCCTGAGACTCGCCCAGGCTTGCCACAGCTGCTGCTCTGAACTTGCAGACAGACCCAGGGTCCGGGCAGCGTCACGCTCCAGGGTACACTCTGCCTAGCTCCCTGGGACCGGGAGACCTTGGCCCCCACCCAGTTAAGGTGGAGGCTCCACCCGCGTGCCCCGGGAGGCCGCCCTCCCTTGCTGCGCACAGGATCCAGCTCTACCAGGTCCCACAACACAGCGTGACCCACCACTCAGCGCAACTCTCGGGAACGCCCAGTCAGCCTTGCAGGACACAGAGCCACATAGGTTCTAGAAGAAAATGACAAAACAAAAGACCAAGAGGGAGTCTCAGACCCCAGCCCACAAAGAACAAACCCAAAAGACACTGAAATGGAAGACAGTGGGAGTCACACAAATGGACTTTCTAAAATGATAGAAAATGCAATAAAGAAACAGCTTGATGAAGCTATAGAGAAATTCAAATTAGAAATATTCTCTCAGCTAAAAAATGAAATGAGAATCATTATTAAAGAAATGTGTGTATCTAAAGAAGAGCAAGATAAAAAAATAAAAGAACTTAAGAAAATGATCGAAAACTTGAATGAACAATATAAGACACAAACAGAATGCATGAAACAGATGAAAAGGGAAATGCAAGAAATGAAAAACTCCATGGAAAGTTTGAAAATCCGCTTAAATGAAGCTGAAGATAGAATCTCAGATCTTGAAGAAAGCATGGGAGATCATGGCCACAAAAGAAAAGATCTCCTAAAAATAGTAAGGAACCAAGAAACAACCATTCAACAGCTGTAAGACAATGCCAAGAGAAATAACATAAGATTAATAGGCATAAATGAAAAAGCAGGGGTCAATACTAATGACCTGTGAAGACTATTCACAGAAATAATAGAAAACTTTCCAAACATGGGAAGAGAATCTGAAATACAGGTAACTGAGGCATACAGAACCCCAGTTAACCATAACCAAAATAAATCCTCACCCAGACATATAATAATAACGGTATCAGAAATACAGCACAAGAACAAAATACTAAAAGCTGTCAGAGAAAAGAAACAGATCACCTATGAAGGAAAGCCTATCAGAATCACAGCAGATTTCTCAACACAAACCTTTAAGTTAAGAAGAGCTTGGAGTAAAGTATTTCAAATCCTGAAAGAAAACAACTTTCAACCCAGATTGATGTACCCTGCAAAACTATCCTTAAAAATTGATGGAGAAATAAGATACTTTCATGACAAAGAACAACTGAAGAAATTTATGGCCACCAAACCAACACTACAAAGAGCACTGAAAGACACTCTAGAAAGAGACAAAGATAGCCACAATCTTCAGAACAACAACCAAAGGAAACCACTAAGCAGGGCAAATAATTAAACAGAAAATGTAGAAAACCAACAACAGAAAGATATCATGACAGGGATGAGCCAGTACATATCAGTTTTATCAATCAATTTAAATGGTCTCAACTCACCAATAAAAAGAAACAGACTAGCAGAATGGGTTAAGAAACAAAACCCAACAATATGCTATGTACAAGAAACACATTTCACTCAAAAGGAAATTCACAGACTAAAAATCAAAGGCTGGAAAACAATACTCCATGCAACAGGAACCCAGAAAAAAAGCTATTATGTTTGCAGACAATGCAAACTTCAAACCAAGAATGATCAAAAGAGATAAAGAAGGTCACTACATACTTGTTAGGGGAAAACTTCAAGAGGAAGAGATTACAATCATAAATATATATGCAGCCAATATGGGAGCACCCAACTATGTAAGACAATTCTTAATATACATGAAAAACCAAATAAACTATAATACAGTTACAACAGGAGACCTTAACACCCCATTGTCACAGAGAGATAGATCAACCAAACAAAAAATCAGCAAAGAAATAGCAGAACTGAATCAAGCTTGTGAACAAATGGACCTAGTGGATGTATACCGAGTATTCCACCCATCAACATCAGAATACACATTCTTCTCAGCTGCACATGGGTTATTCTCTAAAATAGATCATATACTGGTCCACAAAGCAAGCTTAAGTAAATGCAACGAACTGAAGTAATTCCATGCATATTATCTGACCACAGCACAGTAAAATTGGAAATGAATGACAAAAAAACCTACAATAACTGCATAAACACATGGAAATTAAATAATACCCTCCTAAATAACCAATGGGTCACAGAAGAAGTTAAAGAAAGAAATTAAACAATATCTACAATTGAATGAAAATGCAAATACAAATTACCAGAACCTGTGGGATACAATGAAAGCAGTCTTCAGAGGGAAATTTAGAGCACTAAACTCTCATATCAGAAAAAAGGAAAGAACACACATAAACAACCTAATGCTGCACCTCAAACTTCTAGAAAAAGAAGAGCAAGTCAAGTCCAAAGCCCAAAGAAGGGAGGAAATTATTAAGATTAGAGCAGAAATTAATGCATTTGAAACTAAGAAAACAATACAAAGAATTAATGAATCGAAGAGTTGGTTCTTTGAAAGAATAAATAAAATTGATAAACCCCTAGCCAACCTTATCAAGAAAAGGAAAGAAAAAACTCAGATCCATGCAGTAAGAAATGAAAAGTGTGAAATCACTACAGACCCGGTGGAAATACAGAAGATCATCAACACCTACTTCGAAAACCTTTACTCACAGAAATTCGATAACACAGAAGAAATGGACAGATTCCTAGAAACCTGTGAATCACCAAAGCTGAATCAAGAAGACGTAAAGTTGCTGAATAACCCAATTTTAGCTAATGAAATTGAAAATGTAATTAGGACCCTACCAACAAAGAAAAGCCCGGGCCCTGATGGATTCACTGCTGAATTCTACAAGAAATTTAGGGAAGACTTAATGCCAGCACTCCTCAAACTCTTCAATGAAATCGAAAGGGAAGTAAGTCTCCCTAACTCATTCCTGGAAACAAGTATTACCCTAATACCAAAACTAGAGAAAGACCCAACCAAAAAAGAAAATCACAGGCCAGTCTCGCTAATGAACATAGACGCAAAAATCCTCCATAAAATACTGGCAAATAGAATACAGCAAGTTATCAGAAAGATTATACACCACGATCAAGTGGGATTCATTCCAGGAATGCAGGGATGGTTCACCATACGCAAATCAGTACATATAATACGCGATATCAACAGGGCCAAAGACAAGAACCACATGATCATCTCAATAGATGCAGAAAAAGCTTTCAACAAAATCCAACACCCATTCATGATCAAAATCCTACAGAAAATTGGAATAGATGGTCTCTACCTCAACCTGATAAAAGCCATATATCATAAACCAACAGCCAACATCTTACTAAATGGAGAAAAACTGAAAACTTTCAACCTAAAATCAGGAACAAGACAAGGATGTCCATTATCACCACACCTATTCAATATAGTTCTGGAAATATTAGCCAGAGCAATTAGACAAGAGAAAGAAATAAAGGGAATAAGAATAGGAAAGGAAGAAGTGAAATGATCAT